>PVJC01003018.1:0-73763 GCA_004026665.1 Murina feae
CCTCCATCTCTGTCATTTGTGACCTGTTTCGTCTCCTCATTTTGGCTGCTTCCCTTTCTGATTTAGGCGATCACTGCGAGGGATTAACCTCTAAGCCACTTGGTTACGAGAGTCAGCTGTGTCTACAGTGGGAGAACTTCTGTGCTGGAGACACCCTTATGGGGCAAGAGTTGTTTCAGTGGAGCTTTTATGCTCACTGTATCTGCCCCGGGTGTGTTCCTTGTGGATCTGTTTTGTTTAGGTTAGTCCCTCTCTGGCCACTGGGTGAGGCTGGCTCCTGTATCTTTAAGGAGGTGTTGCTGCAGAAGCCTCTGACGCACTTGGGAGGGGTGGGGCCTCGGGGAGTTCGCTGGGCGGGGCGGAGCAAATAGCTATGGCGCTTCTCAGCCCTGTGCTGAGAGACACCAGGTCTCTGTGTCCCGCGTAATTGCTGTAATCAACGCTGAGAGGAACCCGCTCTGGATTTCCTCCAGGTGCCAGTCAGTCCCCCTTCTCTGGGTGTCTGTGGGACCTCAGAAACTTGCCTGGAACTGGAGTTCAGAGCCGCTGGGAGCTTGTGGCTCTCTCTGTTTTGGAAAAGAACCGCGACCTCCGGTACCAGCCCTTCCCCGAGCCCGTGCGCGTGCCTCCGTACCTCTGTACTTTGCTTCTGCTGCTCTTCTGAGTCTCAGACTCTTCTCTAGTTGTAGGATTTTCACTCAGCCAGCCGTCCTGTGGGTGCGAGTGGTGTCCGTGTGTTCTTTTCGTGGTTTTTCTGAAATAGTTGTTCACAGCTGCATATACGGTGTCTACCCTATGCCGCCATCTTGTTTCCTCTCGAAGCCATTGTATTGATATGTTAAATCTTATTCTCTGCAATCCTAAGTTATAGAGTGGGAAAGTATTTGAGTTCATTTAAAATTGTGCTTTCATTTCTTTTTTTAAACCAGTCATTTTCTTTGATACTTTCTTCTCCATTTACCACCCCCACTCCCACATCTCACCCAGTCCTCTGGGGATATGCTATAACTCTGTCAACATTGAAAGGAGGCAACTGCTCCAAACTTGCATCTCATTTACACACGTGGGGCTGCAGAATGCATTTCTGGTTAAATGCATGATTACAGTTTTACTGGATGTCTTCTTCCTCTTATATTCTGTTTCTATGCATTGTTATTTTCTTGCAACCTTAGCTAATTAGTTACTTAATCTGTCTCCTTTTAGACTTTAATTTCAAATTCTAGATTTCCCAATCAAGTCAACATTAATTCAACCATAATTTCAAATATAACCAGTCCTTCTGTGTTGAATTTTTGCTGGAAAGAACTGCAGCAACAATTAAGGCTGCATGATGCAAATTCCTGAATCCCAAATCGTGACTAGGATTGCTGAATAAATAAATAAGTAAGTAAGTCAATAAATAAGGAGCTCTCTAGGGAGCTGAGCCAGCTTACCATCTCCACATGGAGTTTGAGGAAGGGGGCAGTGATCCCTTTCCCCCTTCTTTTAATCTTAGTTTGGACAGCTTCTTTATTCAGAACATCAAGGACTGTTGACAGTTGAATAAGAAGAGTAGAGGCTCATGGGATTGCTAATGAGATACAAAATGACCTCGGATTCAAGATAAATTTCTGTCTGTTGGTTCCCCTGACCATGGGGAAATGAGTTAAGAGCCTCAAGCCAATTTCTATTGACAGGTATCCTTATCATCGTTAACAGTGCAGCACATGTTCTAGTTGCACATGTCCAAGGGCCTCCAGTTGTGTGCTGTCCTCCTATCAGAGAGCTGGGCTAAAGTGAGCAGATTGGTACTGATGTAGCATGAAGTACTCTATCTGGTAGGAAAATAAGGTTCTTAGTAATTATAGCTAACATTTATCACAAAATTAAAAATTTCAGCGCACAAATTCAGGCAAGTACTAAAATGAAGATTTTTTTTCCTGTCTTACATGGAAATATATAATTGATAAAACAACATAGTAGGTTTTAAGCTTTACAGTCATAACTCAGATGTACAGAAATGATTGTTTATATTTCTGTTACTGAACTTAGCTCAAGCCTCTCTTTGCTTAGTGGGCTGAGAAGTGTTACTCTTACCATAACATGCAGAATTCTATTATTTCCTGATATTAAATGCATTTTCTCATTCTCTCTCCAATCCTAATCATTTTTCTAGACCAGGTCATATTCTAAGTCTTCTTTTGAAGTCTTGCCTGATAATTCAAGCTAGAAATAATATTTTTTCCCTCTGAGTCCCTGGAGATGGTAATGACCCTTTTCTTATCTTATCCTGTCTTATTTTGCAAACTTGACTATGTAGTTCTTAGAAGGTAGGACTATAGAATATCTTTTCTTATACTATCCATACAGGATTCAACACAGTGTGCTTTTGCATGTAGTAGTCACTCAATAAATAGTAGTTCACGGGTTGATTCTTTTTTAAAAACAAAGTATACAGCACTGTAGACTCAGAAATAAACTATAAAGAGAGATTTCTCTGATAGGGCCTAAGAATGGGCCTCAGGGCTTTTGCAAACTCCCTGAAATTGAATGCAAAGTAAACATTTTCTGGGGAGAAGGACCATATCTGTCAACAAATTCACAAAGGAGCTCTTGATTACTTCCTAAATGGTAAGAATTACTGAACAAATTTATTCATTTTCTTTTCTTCCTGACAGAACTAGGTCATAACACTGTGTCCATGCTCTCTCAAATGGTTTGGTAGTGAGAGTTCTCTTGGGATGCCTCAGTGCCCATTTTTAGTTGTTCCTAAAAGAGAAGCTGAGATTACATGGAATTCATGTACTGTGCTGAACTGATTGTATTGTTTAATTACACACTGTTAAAAGGACTATGTCTCCAAGTTCCAATAGAGATGGTGATTAGATGTGTGTGCTCAAAGCCAGATGACCTGCACTTTAATCACAGCTCTGTCACTTACTAGTGTTAACTTAAAAATAAAAATCCCAAATGAGAGGCAACAAACATTATTTTTAGATAAAAAAATTGTAATTCTGGGTTTAGATTCAGGCACAAAACCAAATTATGGGGTTAAGGCAAAGAATTTTATGAGAAAGGGAAGGGAAATCATTTTATGAATAGAAGAAATGAATTTATGTTAGTGTTAGCCATTTACCTTTAAGCTATACATGTCTAGTTACTGATTCTAAAGACTGTCCATAATCATCAGTTCAGGTAGTCAGGATGTCTGCTTTCTGATAGCTTTATAAACAACTATTTTTATGAAAAGGTTGGTTTGGTCTAGTACAAAGGTGATTTTGCCTAGTTCAAACATAACAAAGTTTCAAGGGGTAAGACATGCAAGGCAGTTCCTCTAGAATGGCTGACCTAGCTCTGTTTTAAAATGGCTCTACTAATGTCAACTTTTCACACTAGCTGTCCGATGTTCAACAAATTACTCAAAATCTCTGAATCTATTTCTTCATCTGAAAATGGGAATAGTAATAGTGATTAATTCCTGGGATTGCTCAGAGGTTAAATGAGTTAATACATGTAAAGCACTTAAAATAGTCCAACACAAACATTAATTAGGAGGAGAGTCAAGATGGCAGTGTAGGTAAGTGTAGTACTTGCCTTCTCACACAACCACATTAAAATTACAACTAAATTGTAATCATTAAAAACTGCCTGAAATCTGGCTGAATGGAAGTCCTACAATTAGAGAATTAAAGAAGAAGCCACACTGAGACTGGTAAGAGGGGCGGAAGTGCAGAATAGGCTGCTCTGACACCTGTGTGCGGCCTATTTTTTTAAATCAGGAGGGATATATTGGCTACAGAGGTCCCCTGTGAGGAACAAGGAGTCCCAGGCCACACCAGATCCCTTAGCCCAGTGACAGGTAGAGAAGTGCCTGTAACGTTGGGCTATAAAAACCAGCAGGGATTGTAGCTAAATGACATGGAGGGTTGCTGGAGTCTCAGGCACACGGACTTACTCAGAATTACTCCCTCACTGAGCTCGAGCACTGGGGCAGCAGCTTGAAAGGATCCAGAGACATATGATGGGGAACTAAATTGTCTGGCAGCTTCCTCGTAGACAAAAGTGCTAGCAGAGGTTCTTATGCTGAGACTTTCCCATTACAGTGCTGATAGGCAGTTGCCATATCTGAGTCTCCACCAACCTGGCTCACACTCTTTGCTCTTCTCTGGTGATTCCCTGAGTCCCTGCCACACCCAAAATGTTTGCAGTGGCTTTTCCATATGAATGTCCTGTCCTGGCTCAGGCTTCAGACTTTCCTAAAATCTCTCAAATATGTAGCAGTTGGCCTCAACATGCCCCAATACCTTTCAATAAGTGGCACCAGGCTCAGCCAAGATTCACAGATTTGCTTCTCCTGGGCACCTTCAAGCCCAACACAAGGAGCAGCCATCTGAAGATTGCTGTGTAGCTAGTGCTGGGTGGCCCTAGGCAGGTCACAAGTAGTAACTGCATTTCCACCTCCCAGGAGACCCCAGAGCCAGTGTACCTGGTGGTCAGCTTCAGACCACACCAGATTACCTCCTTATCAAATCCATAAGTGACACACTGAAGAGGCAGACTTGGTAAACAGCAAAGCCCCATTGAAGTAAGTCCTGCTCCAGAGTGGTGTCTCCTGAATGGCAGTTCTTCTGCTGTAGTTACAGATTGTTTGCACAGTCAATTGGCCTGGGGAGTCAATCCCTCCCAGTGATGCCAACAGCAATCAAGGTTCAACTACAGTAAGATAATGTACACAGTCCACACAGGGGTGCACCTAGAGTGCCCAGCTCAGTGGCTGGAGAGGCTGAGCCACTGGGACCTATAGGACACCTACTACACAAGGCCACTTTACCAATTCCAGTAGACATATCAGCTCTACCTAATACATAGAAACAAAGTGAAACAGACAAAATGTGGAGACAAAAGAACATGTTGCAAATGAAAGAAAAGAAGAAATCTCCAGAAAAAGAACTAAATGAAATGGAAACTAGAAAGCAGGAGGAGAGTCTAAGAGAGCTTTGGGACAAGATGAAATGAAATAACATACAGATAATAGGGGTGCCAGAAGGACAAGAGGAGGAGCAAGGATTAGAAAACCTATTTGAAGAAATAGTGACAGAAAAATTCCCTAATTTGGGGAAGAAAAAGTCACACAAGCACAGAGAGTCCCAAACAATATTAACCCAAAAGACCTGTGTCATAATTACAGTGGCAAACATCAACAACAAAGAGAGAATCTTAAAGGCTGCAAGAGAGAGACAGAGTTATGTACAAAATATCTCCCATCAGATTATCAAATTATTTCTCAACAGAAACACATCAGGCCAGAAGGGAATGGAATGAAGTACACAAAGTGAGGCAAAGCAAGGGACTGGATCCAAGAATACTCTATCCAGCAAGGCTATCATTGAAATGGAAACTAGGAAACTACCAGATACAGAGTTCAAAACAACGGTTATGAGGGCGCTCAAGAAACTTAATGAGAACTTTAAGGAACTTAGTGAGAAATTCAAGGAACCTATTGAGAACATAAAAAAGGACCAGTCAGAAATAAAGGATACACTAATTGAAATGAAGAATAATTTATAGGGAATCAACAGTAGAGTAGAAGATGTCAAAAATCAAATCAGCAATTTGAATTTGGAGGAAGCAAAACAAACCCAACCAGAACAGCAAAAATCAATCAATCAATCAATCAATCAATCAATCCAAAAAATATGAAGATAGTATAAGGATCCTCTGGGACAACTTCACATGTACCAACATTTGCATCATGGGGGTGCTGTAAAAAAGAGAGGGAGCAAGAAATTGAAACTTATTTGAAAAATAATGACAGAAAACTTCCCCTACCTGGTGAAAGAAATAGACTTACAAATCCAGGAAGCACAGAGAGTCCCAAATATGACCCAAAGAGGCTCACACCAAGACACACCATATTTAAAATGCCAAAGGTTAAAAACAAAGAGAGAATCTTAAAGGCAGCAAGAGAAAAGCAGTTATCTGCAAGGGAGCTCCATTATGACTGTCAGCTAATTTATCAACAGAATTTTACAGGCCAGAAGGAGTGGCAAGAAATATTCCAAGTGATGAAAAGCAAGGACCTATACCCAAGATTACTCTATCCATCAAAGCTGTCATTTAGAATTGAAGGTCAGATATAGAGCTTCACAGACAAGAAAAAGCTAAAGGAGTTCATCACCACCAAAGCTATATTACATGAAATGTTAAATGGTATTCTTTAAGAAGAAGAAGAAGAAAAAGATAAAAATACGAACAATAAAATGGTAATAAATACATATCTATCAAAAATTGAATCTACAAATCAAAATAAATGAATAAGAAATCTAATGAACAAAATAAACGAATGAATAAAATAGAACCAAAGGTATGAGACATGGAACAGATTGATGAATCTCACAGGGAAGCGGGGGGAGAGGGATTAACCAGAGAATTCATATGCATACATGCATTACCCATGGACACAGACAATAGGGTGGTCATGGCCTGAGTCAGAGAAGGATCTGGGTGGAGGAGAGCAATGGGGAGAAAAAAAGGGGGACATCTGTAATACTCTCAACAATAAACATTTAAAAATAAGTAAAATAATGCTTTGCATGTATCATAAGCACAATGTGTTAGCTATTATTATTGTTTTTGTTGTTAAACTCTACCTCTTATTTTCACTAATACAGATTAGTCACAGTAAGTGTATTCTCAGTGGCTCTTTTCACCACCATATTCTTTCCTGGGTAATCACATTAAGGTCAGATCAGAGTGATTAATTGATCAGCAGAAATTATGCAGTTTTACTCTTTATTAGATATGGATTCATGCACTGGTGGGGTTCCTTCGCCTGGTCTGTGCCATCCCGCAATTTGGGACCTCTTGGGGAGTGTTGGATAGCTGGTTTTGGCCCAATCTCCACAGGCCTGATCCAAACAGGAGGGAGCCCAATCCCCGTAGGCACAATCCAGACAGGAGGGGACTTGATCCTGTGCATTCAGCATCTGTCCCCTAGTGGTCAGTGTGCATATAGCAACCAATCGTTCAGTCGTTAGGTTGCTTAGGCATATATATATATATGCCTATATATATATGCCTATATATATATAAATTCTTTGTTCTTGCTTGAGTTTACTTGGTACTCTGAGGTAAAGTTCTCACACTATGGGGATATTTCAGTCATTTTGCAAGGGCAGAGAATCAAGATATTTTGAATTTGAATGAATGTGACATTTTTTCCTAGAAAACATTTTTTTAAAAGTATTAACAAAAATATTCTTTATTCTAAGAAAAACAGTAGATTCTTTTTAGTAGTTGCTGTTAACTTAGAAGGATGAATTGCAGAGGATGTGAACAGATTAAAACTAGTACTGCCTTGAATTAGTTCTTTCCATTAGCTTTATGATTAGCCCTTTTAAAATGATGAAAATCTTTGATTAATCTCAGAATGTATAAATTTAACTTGCAGAGATTATATGACCAGTGAGTATTTAGTTTCCACTTTTGCGATAAGAAGAAAAATAATGAAGGGTTTTTTGGTGGAGGGAAGGATTTTTCCAACTGAGGCAATTTGTTCACTATTACTTTTATGAGGTGACTGGCAAACATTTGAGAAGGCTGGTAATGTATTGAGACTGCGCTGCAGAGATTCCTCAGCTAAGTGCACTTGCTGTGATATTCCCGCTGAATACTAAATCTGCAATTACACTTAATACCAACTACTCCATTCCTAGGAGCCTAAGAATCCATGGAATGAAAAAATATATTTAAGGAAGAGAAAATTTTCCATTTGAGTCTAGGATAATGAAGAGTTGTGATAGAAATTGGGGTTACAAGCAAGTAAAAATACATGTGTCTTAGAATACACTGCTAAGTCAGTGTCTTAGCAGAAAATAGTTGATGCATACAAATCGGGTAATTTTCAGAGAGTTTAAATAAAGCTAAATTTATAAAGGTGCTGGCAGAGTATAGAGAAATGACAAGGATATTGCAATTTCCCTTAGTCTCCTAAGGGAAAGGGTGGTGCCTGTTCATCTCTGGGTCTGAACTAGTGAGAGGAGCTACTAATATTCATAATCCAGGAACAGAGAGCAAGTGAGAGGATGTTGAGAATCAGCTGTGTGGAAAGGGTTTCAGCAAGGAACTCTGAACACTGGCTAAAGTCACAGGATGGTGGGAATGTAAACTGGTACAGCCATTATGGAAAACAGTATATAGATTCCTAAAAAAAAATGCACAAAAAACTAAAAATAGAATTACCATTGACCTGGCAATCCCATTTTGTGTGTATATCCAAAGGAATGCACATTTCTATCCTGTAGAGATATCAGCATCCCCATGTTCATTGCATCATCTAATCTAATAAAAGAGTAACATGCAAATTAACCATCACTCCAAGATACCTAAACCATGCCCCCAGCAAAGCCATGCTCACCAGCCAATCAGAGTGGATGTATGCAAATTAACCCAGCCAAGATGGAGGCCAGCAGCCATGGAGCTAGAGCAAACAGGAGGCTTCTGTTGCAACTGCCTGCCTAGGCTGGTAGAGCAAACAGGAGGCTTCTGTTGCAACTGCCTGCCTAGGCTGGCTGGGCCTCTACTAAGGCAACATTGTTTCAATTATAGAAGCCACAGAGCTGAAGCAAACAGGAGGTTCCCTTACCTGCCTAGGCCTCGGCTCAAAGCAACAGTGTTTCAATTATAGAAGATAAATAAACCCCAGAAACCTGATTCCAGCCAGCCTCGCTGGGATGTTGGGTCAATGGGAACTGTGGGCAGCCTGAAAATGGCCCTCAGGCCCTCACCCAGGCTGGCCAGGTAACCCAGTAGGGACCCGAACCCTGATGGGACTGTGGGCAGCCGGAAAAAGGTCCTCAGCCCATCACCCAGACTTGCCACACACTTGGGGTGAGGGTCCACACTGGGGGGCTTGGCCAGCCTGCAAACAGCCATCAGCCCCTCACCCAGGCATGCCAGCAGGTGGACATCCCCTGAGGGGTCCCAGACTGGGAGAGGGCACAGGCTGGTCTGAGGGATCCCCTGAGTGCACAAATTTTTGTGCACCAGGCCCTTAGTTATTCATAATAGCAAAGATATGGAAACAATCTAAATGCATACAAATGAAAGGATAAAAAAATGTAGTATATCAGAATGGAATATCATGTAATGGAATATTATTCAGCCATAAGAAAGGAAATCTTGTGACAACATGGATGATCCTGGAGGACATTATGCTAAGTGAAATAAGCCAGACAAAGGCAGAAAATATTATTAGATATCATTTATATGTGATAGCTAAAAAAAACCTAATTCAGAAAAAGAGAGAAGAACAGTTTCCAAGGGCAGAGAGGTGGGGGAAATGGGGAGATATTAGTCAGAGGGTACAAAGTTTCAGCTGTGCAAGATGAATACATTTTTTAAGATCTAATGGACAGCATGGTGACATAGTTAATAATACCATATTGTGTACTCAAAAGTTGGTAAGAGAATAGATCTTAACTGTTCTCACCACACACACAAACAAAAGGAAAATATATGAAGTGATAGACTAATTGGTTGACTGGAAGAATCATTTCACAATGTATATGTAAATGAAAACATAAGGTGCATGAATAAACAAATAAGCATTGTATATATTTAAGGTGTTTATTCATGCACCTTAAATATATACAATGCTTATTTGTGTACTTTAAATATATACAATGAGAGTCTCAGTGCATGAATTCGTGCATGGTTGAGGTCCCTCTGGGTGGCCTGCAGGGATTGGGCTGAAACTCGCAGTCCAACATTGCCTGCATCACCTACCTGCTGCTCCCACTCATCTCGGCCCCACTGCTCTTCCCATGGGCTTGCACCCAAACAGTCCCCATCAGGTGAGTCTCGTGCTGCTACAGCAATGTTTTTCAGCCTTGAGCCCTGTGTCTGGCGCCCTCCTGAGGAGAGTGGCCTATAGGATTTGGCTGAAACCAGCTCTCTGACATCGCCTGAGGGGTCCTGGATTGTGAGAGGGCATAGGCCAGGCCGAGGGACCCCACCAATGCACAATCAGGGCTGGGGAGGGACTGAGAGAGGGACCCAGGGTGTGTCCAGCCCTTCTTGCTCAGTCCCAATTGGCTGGACCGCAGCATCAAACTAACCTACCAGTCGGAGCGTCTGCCCCTTGGTGGTCAGTACACGTCCTAATGACCAGTGATTCTGCTCTTTGGTCAATTTACATATTAGCCCTTTATTGTCCTATCTAATAAAAGAGAAACATGCAAATTGACCATACCTCTGCTATGCCCTCAAGCCACACCCACCAGCCAATCAGAATGACTATGCAAATTAACCTAACCAAGATGGCGGCTGGGGGCCACTGAGCTGGAATGAGCAGGAGGTTTGGGTTGCCCTGGCGATGGAGGAAGCCAAGCTTTCCACAGGCCCATGGCTTCTGCTCAAGGCTACAAAGTTTCAATTTTAAAAGACAAATAAATCCCAGATACTTGCTTCCAGCCAGCCTGGCCTCCACCCATAGAGGTGCTGGGGAAAAAGAAAAGAAAAGAAAAAAAGGAGGGGCTGGGAATTGGGTCACTGGAGTGCTTGGTCAGCCTGCAAATAGCCATCAGCCCCTCACCCAGGCTAGCCACACCCCTACGGAATGGTTCCCACTGGGGGGCTTGACCAGCCTGCAAATAGCCATCGGCCCCTCACTCAGGCTGGCCAGTAAGCAGTTAGGATCCAGGAGTCCTGGATTGCAAGAGGGATGTGCGACTGCCGGTTTAGGCCTGATCCCTGTAAACCGGCAGTAGGACATCTTTTGAGAGGTCCCAGATTGGAGGGGTGCAGGCTGGGCTGAGGAATACCCCACCCCTCTGTGCATGAATTTTGTGCACTGGGCCACTAACATAGGATAGTGAAATATTAGAAAGAGAAATTAAAAAAACAATGCCATTTACAATCACATCAAAAAGAATAAAATACTTGGAATAAACTGAACCAAGGAAGTAAAAGACCTGTATTTGGAAAACTGTAACACGTTGAGGAAAGAAATTGAAGAAGGCACAAATAAAGGGGGGCATATTCTGTGATCATTATTAAGAACAATTAACATCATTCAAATGTTGATATTACCTACAGATTCAATGCAACCTCTATTAAAATACTAATGGGCCCTGACCATTTTGGCTCAGTGGATAAAGCATTGGCCTGCAGACTCAAGGGTCCCGGATTTGATTCCGGTCAAGGGCATGTACTGTGGTTGCGGGCACGTCCCTGGTGGGGAGTATGCAGGAGGCAGCTGATCAATGTTTCTCTCTCATCGATGTTTCTAGCTCTCTCTTCCTCTCTCTTCCTCTCTGTGAAAAATCAATAAAATATATTAAAAAAATACCAATGGAATTGTTTTTACAGAACTAGAATAAATAATCCTAAAATTTATATGGAACCACATAAGACCCTGAATAGCGAAAGCAATATTAAGAAGGAAGAACAAAGTTGGAGGTATTACACTACCTGATATCAAGCTATACTACAAGGTGATAGTAATCAAAATACCATGGTACTGATATATATAAAAAGACACAGATCAATGGAATAGAATAGAGAGCCAAAAAATAAACCCAAACCTATTGGTCAAATTAATCTATGCCAAAAGAGGTAAGAACGTAGTAAAGGTAGTCTAATCAATAAACTAGAATGATACACACAGATAAAATAGAATTAGACCACTTTCTTACACCATACATAAAATAAAATCATAATGAATTAAAGACTTAAATGTGAGACTTGATATAATAAAGCTGCAAAAAAGAAAATATAGGTAGTAAACTCTTTGACATTGTTCAGGTAAGGGAAACAAAAGAAAAAATAAACAAATGGGACTACATACAGCGAAGGGTGAGTGAGAGAACATATTCACTAATGGTATATCCAATAAGGGGTTAATATGCAAAATATACAAGGAACTCATACAACTCAACACCAAAGGAAACAAACAATGCAATTAAAAATGGGCAAAGCACCTGAGTAGATACTTCTCCAAAGGGGACACATAGATGGCCAATAGACTTATGAAAAGATGCTCAACATCACTAATCATCAGGGAAATGTAATGAAAACCAAAATGAGTTATCAACTCACACCTGTCAGATGGCTATCAATAAATAATGAATCAATAAACAAGTGTTGGCAAGGATGTGGAAGAGAAGTCTGCATTGTTGGGATTGTAAATTGACACAGCCACTATGGAAACCAGTATGGAGATTCCTAAAAAAAAAATAGTACTACCATATGACCCAGCAATTCTAATTCTGGGTATTTATCTGAAGAAATCCAAAACACTAATTTGAAAAAATATATGCACCCCCTCCTCCCCCATGTTCATTGCAGTGATATTTACAATAGCTGAGATCTGGAGGCAACCTAAGTATCCATCAATAGATGAATGGATAAGGAAGTGATACATATATACAGCGGCATATTACTCAGCCATAAAAAAAGAATGAAGTCTTCCCAGGACAGCATGATGGGCCTAGAGGAAATTATGCCAAGTGAAATAAGTCAGACAAATACCATATTGTTTTATATGTGGAATCTAAAACAAAATAAATGAACAAACAAAATAAAAACAAACTCACAGATACAGAGAACAAATTAATGCTTTCCAGATGGGAGGGGAATGGGGGAAAAGGGTGAAGGATTAAGAAGTATAAATTGCCAGTTGTAAAGAGTCATGGGGATATAAAGTACAGCATAGGGAATATAGTTAATGATATTGTAATAACTATGGTGTCAGACGGGTGATTACTTCATAAAATATATAAATGTCTAATCACTGTGTTGTACACCTGAAACAATATAAGATTGTATGTCAAGTATAATTGAAAAATAAATCAATGTACCCCCTCCGAAAATAAAAAATAAAAAAATGTACAGACATGGTATGAAGTTTGCACAAAAATTCTTGATTGGGCAGCCTAAGTTAATGCATCAGTAATCTCCTATGTAATAAAATTTGGCATGAGTCCATTAAAAAAATGCTTCCTAGAGCTTTCAGGAAATGCCATCTGGGATCATTTTGAAGCATCCTATACACATATTCTCCTTCTCTAGGGTCCCCACTCCTCACCTAGGTGTCTCCTGTTTACCTGCCTTCCACTTCTGTAAGTTTCAAGAGCATGCTGCTTCCTTTTGTCCTCTTGGCCTTCTTCTCACCCCCTTCTTGGCTCCATCTGTTGTTGTTCTTTCTTCACTGGACTAGACATACATTTCTTCTGGGAACTTTTACTAATCTATGAAAAAAGTCGTTAAAAGCTTTGTCAGATGTTCAGTTGCTTGGTAACTCAAAGAACGTACTGCCAGGTTTATGTTCAGAGAATTAGACAAAATATCCAGTCCCCACTGTTTTCAGTCCTGGACAGTATCAGTTCCCCAGCTCAACTATGTCTGAGGAGATGCCCACACCTGCGCCCACCTCGCCAGGCCTGAGGAGGCACCTGGGGCCACTGACTTGCTCAGAGGTGCAGGCACTTTTTCAAAGCCACATTAACTGAATAATCACTGCATGTTGGTGAAATGGTTAGAAGTTTCTCTGTTTCTTCCTTTGTTCTACCTTATGATCTCTCTGTCATTCTCACTTCTTTTCCTAATAGTTTTCAGGAAACCCATTAGTCTTGGACTCAGACTCTAAAAAATGGTGCCAGGTAACCTCAGAGCAATGGCATAGAACTCACTCTTGTTAATCACCACAAACACACAAGAACCAACCAAACAAAATCTCTTCAGATTCTGGGTTGGAAGATACCAACGTGGAGGAAACAAGGCTTCCATATTGATGGTAGGATGAGTCTGGTAAAATATTTGGTTTTAATGCCTGTTAGGAACTGGAGCTCCAGAAACACCCCAAGGTGCTGCAAAGAATTCCTTGCTGGACTGCAGATGGCATATACTGCCTGGTGATGTCCGTAAAAGTGCCATAAAAGTAGGCTCCTTCCGGGCAGTGTCAGACCCTCTCTTACCTGCACAACTAGTTAGCCTTGTAACTCCCCCAAACTGTAACACAGTGGAGATGGAAAAGCTAAGAGCAGAGGAGCTGCCACAGCATGGATAAAAATTTGTGTTTGGAATACCAAGCTGGAGGTGGAGAAGAGTCAGGGAGCAGTAATACTTATCTATCACTTGTTGTAATACTTTAAGCAATGAAATAAAAAAAAATAAAATAAAATAAAATAAAATGGCTATAATAAAAAAAAAAAAAAAAAAAGATTAGCTGTCTAGGAGCCAGGATTATTTAAGTGAAAATGAACAGGGAAAGAGGAAAAGAACAAAAGTCTATTGAAGGGCATAATGAACATTTTACTGGGTCTTCAAATGTTGCATTATATGGTAAAATTAGTCATTGAATAATTTGCAAATTAAACTTTGAAATGATTGACTTGAATCGGGCTAGAATCTTAAAAATGATTACAATAAAGGAAAAGATACCAATATATTAAAATGTATTCCGTGTTCAGAGTAACAGGATATTTTTTGGTGATGGTTTTAACTGTTGGGAGTGCAGTTGATTTTCACTTGTATGGATGAGGACTCTTTCTGAAGATAATAATGAAAACTCAGGTATCTACTGCAGAGTTTTCCTTAAGAATACAAGTAAATTGTATGTGACTTGATTTTAGCCTCTTTTCATAACCAGGACTATTAATTATACTCTGTTGTAGTTTTAAATTATTGCCAGGAGGTATAAGTAAGAGAGGAAGATGATCTTTGTGCCTCTACTCTCCTGGCCTTGGAGGAGAAATGAGATTCGCTGCTGGGTGGGTGGATATTGGTGAAGGGTGGAGATATCCATGGAGAAGGTGATACTGGTGACAGACTGCATGTGTGGGATGATTAGTTGATGTAGCCAATTAAGATCAGTTCATAGAACCCATCTTGTACAAAGATTTTCTTTCCTTTTGAAAATGCTAACTACCTAATGTGTTTGAAAGGAGCTGGGTGCAGGTGGGAAGGTTTTGGTGGCATGGATGCTTTCTCAGATGTCTCAGGAAATGCTTCCTCATTTCCTATTGGTGCCAATCCTTAGGACTATTTGGGGGCTGCTAAATGACATGATTGAGGGAGGACCCCAGAACTCTTGAACTGAAACTGATAGATTTGAAAGAAAAATATTTTTTTTTTTCTTTATAGGCTAGACCAATGGACAAAAGTTATAAAAACAGATTTGGCTAGCTTTCTACTTGATTCACAGTGGATCCATTTTAAAAAGATAGCAGCCCTTTATTTTTGAACATGTTATGAAATCTTGCTTTCAGTGGTGATTTCTTCCTGGGATGTGGCTCGTGAGATTCCTTTATACTCTGAAATTATGTGGTTCGCATAAAAGGGCTTTTCATATATATATATATATATATATATATATATATATATATATATATATATATACATACATATATATATATATATAATTTTTATTTATTTATTTTTTTTTTACAGAGAGGAAGGGAGAGAGATAGAGAGTTAGAAACATCTATGGGAGAGAAACATCTATCAGCTGCCCCCTGCACACCTCCTACTGGGGTTGTGCTTGCAACCAAGGTACATGCCCTTGACCGGGATCGAACCCGAGACCTTTCAGTCCACAGGCTGATGCTCTATCCAGTGAGCCAAACCGGTTACGGCTAAAAAGGTTTTTCTTATTTGCAAAATGTACTTCATATGTTGATACAGCATTAGCAAAGGTTTTCTTCCTCCTCTAATTTGAAACTGACATTAAAACTAGTAAACACAGTGAAAGGTGATAAAATTTCACATGTTCAAATTGTAGATGCTCATCTCTTAAAGGCCAAAACCTCAGAAATAGCCTTAGGCTTACTTATTTCTCTTGATCATGGATGATGAGAATTTTTAAAAGATGATGATGATACATCTTCCTTGAGTAATAAACAGCAAACTATTTAGAACTCTATAAAGAAAGCCCAAATCTATTTCAAATAGGTAGACAACATTAATAGTTTTTTTTAATTTTGTAATTCTTTTGGAATTTTTAAACATTAGATGGTGTTTTTAGGAAGTTTTTTTTTAAGTTTGGATTTTATAAAGTATAAAATAATCTTAATTGAGAAAAACTAAACCATATATGATTCATAAATGATTAATTCAAGCATAACTTGAAAGTGTATCTATATGCATCCTCTTTTTAAAAAATTGATTTATTGATTTTTTTAGAAAGAGGAGAAAGAGGGAAGAAGGGAAGGAGAAAAAGGGAGAGAGAAAGACACACACACACACACACAGAGAGAGAGAGAGAGAGAGAGAGAGAGAGAGAGAGAGAGAGAGAGAGAAAGATCAGTTTGTTGCTATACTTATTTACGTATTCATTGGTTAATTCTTGCATGTCCCCTGACTGGGGATTGAATCTTCAACCTTAGTATATCAAGAATATACTTTAACCAACTGAGCTACCCAGCCAGGGTGTCATCCATAGATTTCAGTTAATATCTAAGATGTTGATTTGAAGGTCTGAATATGTGGGAGAGGCATGTCAATTGATTTTCACTATAGTGATTTTTTGCTCCCAAGGGACATTTGACAATATCTAAAGACATTTCTGATTGCCATGACTGGAAAGGTGGGAGTACTACTGGCATTTGGAGGGTAAAAACCACAAATGCTGCTAAATACCCTGTAATGCACGGGGCAGATCCTCACAACGAAAAATCATCTGGCCTAAGATGTCAATAGTGTCAAGGTTGAGAAATCCTGCTGTAGGGTGATATGGGCAACTTACTGATGGAATATCATCCCCCAGAGTATCTTTAGGTCTTTCCTTTAGATCTGATCAGATTCTAACCTCCTGACTAGAAAGTTAAAGTTATGCTGATCACAGTTTTTGATCTGAGTAGAAGAAGAGATGAAATCTAAACATTCAATAGTTATATTTGACCTAGTTTCCCAGTTTAGGGGAAGGTGCCCTTGCCTTCAATTGTGTTTGGTATTTTCTAGTCCAGAGACACGTCATTTCTCTCTCTAGAGAGGCAAACTCCCAGAAGAGGGAACTTGGGCTTCTAACAGCTTTGTACATTGACTTTCAGGCAATTATCCTAGTTTTAGGCCTGCCTCACCCCACTTCCAGGGGCTTTTGGGGTGTTCCATATTTAAACTGAGTTAGTCCTTAGTTTTCCCACTGCCAGGTTTAGATTTCTTAGGTCTGATAAATCAGTTACTTCTTGCCCATTTGTATTTGTATTTTGGTTTCCCAAATTCTCTTGCCATTATTATCTCTCTTATGGTACTCTGTGTTTTTTTTTTTTTTTTAATTTTTAGTGAAATTTATGTGGGATTTTGAGAGGGAGCAGAGGCTAATGGAGACATTTGATTTTCTATCTTCACCAGAAATATAAAATAAATTTTGCTTCTCCAGTATGTTTTTGTAATAATGGTTGCTCCATTTGCCTGCTAATACCAGGAAATGGCCTTTCTTTTAATTGTTAAGGGAATGAATTTATTGGGAATCTTGTTTTTTGTGAGATAAGGCCCAGATTGAGTGTTACCTCCAAAGTTTCCATTGTTACTAAAAACAAAACAAAATAAAACATTTCCCAGTATTGCTTTTAACCTCTATGTATTTTTTCTTTAACTGTTTCATAGCCACTTATTTAAAAGTAGCATACACTTGTCCAGCTTATCCATATAAGTCTTATTTCCTCACTAATTGAATCATTCATGTATTCATACTCTCACTCATTTCCTGACTCATTAACATATTCAGTACATGTTAATCCATGCTATGCATAAGGGTCTGAGTGAGACTTATAGGATATAAATTTGCTGTCCAGGTCCTTTATGAGTGAACTGCTTTGAATTGTCTCTCTTTCTTTTTATTTTTTATTATTTTTATTATTTTTAAATATACATTTTTTTATTTGCAAGAAACCCACTTAATTTTTTTGTAATTAGTGTGTTTTTATTTTTATTATTTTTTTATCTTTATTGTTCAGATTATTACAGTTGTTCCTCTTTTTCCCCCCATAGCTCCCCTCCTCCCAGTTCCCACTCCACCCTCTGTCCTTACCCACCCTCCGCTGTCCTCATCCATAGGTGTATGATTATTGTCCATTCTCTTCCTGCACCCCCAAACACCCTTTACCCCCCAAAATTGTCAGTCCACTCCCTTTCTATGCCTCTAATTCTATTCTATTCACCAGTTTATTCTGTTCACCAGATTTTTTATTCACTTGATTTTTAGATTCACTTGTTGATAGATATGTATTTATTGTTCATAGTTTTTATCTTTACTTTTTCTTCATCCTCTTCTCAAAAGATACCTTTTAGCATTTCATATAATACTGGTTGGGTGGTGATGAACTCCTTTAGCTTTTTTTTGTCTGTGAAGCTCTTTATCTGACCTTTAATTCTGAATGATAGCCTTGCTGGGTAAAGTAATTTTGGTTGTAGGTGCTTGCTGTTCATCACTTTGAATATTTCTTGCCACTCCCTTCTGTCCTGCAAAGTTTCTGTTGAGAAATCAGCTGACAGTCGTATGGGTGTCTCCTTGTAGGTAAATAACTGCTTTTCTCTTGCAGCTTTTAAGATTCTCTCCTTGTCTTTTGCTCTTGGCATTTTAATTATGATGTGTCTTGGTGTGGTCCTTCTTGGTTCCTTTTGTTTTGGGTTCTCTGTGCTTCCTGGACTTGGAAGTCTATTTCTTTCACCAGGTGGGGGAAGTTTTCTGTCATTATGTCTTCAAATAGGTTTTCAATATCTTGCTCTCTCTCTTCTTCTGGCACCCCTATAATTCTGATGTTGGTGTGCTTGAAGTTGTCCCAGAGACTCCTTACACTATCTTCATATTTTTGATTCTTTTTTCTTTTGGCTTTTTTGGCTGGGTGGGTTTTGCTTCTTCATATTTCATATCTTTGACTTGCTTCTTGCGATCCTCTCATTTGCTGTTGGATCTCTGTATATTATTCTTTATTTCAGTCAGTATATGCTTAATTTCTAGCTGGTCCTTTTCAAATTTATCAGCGGTTTCTAGAAAATTCTTGAAAAACCTAATAACTGTGATTTTGAACTCTATATCCAGTCATTTGCATTCCTCCATTTCTGTCATTTGTGACCTGTTTCTTAGTCTCTGCATTTTGGCTGCTCATTGATAGGGTGGCTTTCTGTGCTAGGTGTCCTATAGGGCCCAGTGATTCAGCCTCCCCAATCACCTGGGTGGACACTCTTGTTGTACACCTTTGAAGGCTGGGTGCACCGTCTTGTTGTAGTTATCACTGGGAGGTATCACTGGGAGGAAATGACCTGTAGACCTTTCTCCTCATTGTTTGGGGTTTAGATCTTTTGGAGTTCTGTCCCAGCTGCAGACCCTTAGGTTATGCTGAAGGCAGGCAGGCACACAGCTTGGGCGGGGTTGTAGGTGGGGTGGGGCGGGGTCTCAGAATCACCAGGGCAGAGCAACCCACAATGGCTGCCCCTCCGCTGACTCCGCGGCTTCTCCCGAATTGGCGCCTCCATGCCATGGCATCTGCATGCCCCTGAGTCCCTGTGTCAGTGATCACTGTGAACAGCACTGCTAGAATGCCACTGGTGTTCTGCCTCGTTGCCCTACAGCCCGCATTGCATTCAGTGCGACCCTGGAGTTTATAATCTCCTTCCAAGCTGCGGACCCAGGCTCAGCCGCCGCCACCCTTTCACCTGTGCCGCTGCTTCCGTTGCTTGTGTCCGCACCTCTCAGTTTTGGTGCCAGGAGCTTCTACTCAGTCTCGCTGCATTCATTCTCTTGCCTTCTAGTTGTAAAGCTTCCCCTCCCTTGGTTCTGGAGGATGGCCATTTATCTGTATAGTTGTATTTTTATAATGTAGTTGTGGAGGCTGTGCATTTAGGTATATACCTCATGCTGCCATCTTGGTTCTCCTGTCTTTCTTTTTAATAGCTTCTTGTCCTGATCACCCAAAGCTAATATATAAGAACTAAAGGGCTGGTGTGCGAAAACTCGTGCACTTGGCAGGGGGTGGGGTGGGGGGTGAGTGCAAGCAAACACAGATAACTAAACAAAATCAAGAAAACAAGGCATGAACAAGACGAGTTTAATAAAGAAATAGAAATCATAAGAACCAAACAGAAATATGCCTTAAAGGCAAAACTGTCCTTCAGAAAGGAAGGGGAGATCAAGACATTCCCAGACAAAGAAAAGCTAAGGGAGTTCATTACCACTAGCCCTGTCTTACAAGAAATTCCAGAGAGTCCTTCAAGTTCAAATGAAAGAACACTAACTGCATGAAAACAAAACTCACTGGTAAAGGTAAATATAGCCAAATTTAGAATCCTAATAATGTGATGGTGGTGTGTAAATCACTTTTATTTTTAGTATAAAAGCTGAAAGAATAATATTAAAATAACTATAGCTACAATAATTTGATAATGGATGCACAAAATAAAAAAGATAAAGTGTGACTTCAATAGCATAAAATATGGTGGGAAGAGGAAAGCGTGGAGTTTTTTAAAATGAGGTTGAAATTAGGTTGTTATCAGCTTAAAATAGACTTCTGAACCTTGTAAACATCTATAAAATATTTTATTAATCCTCATAGTAACCACAACAAAACCTTTTAGTAGTTACACTGAAAATATAAATCATGAAGAAGGACAATAAGAGCCCTAACCAGTTTGGCTCAGTGGATAGAGTGTCAACCTGTGGACTCAAGGGTCCCAGGTTTGATTCTGGTTAAGGGCATGTACCTTGGTTGTGGGCACATTCCCAGTTGGGGGTGTGCAGGAGGCAGCTGATCAATGTTTCTCTCTCATTAATATTTCTAACACTCTATCCCTCTCCCTTCCTCTCTGTAAAAAAAATCAATAAAATATCTAAACTAATAAAGGCGTAATATTGAAATTAACCGTCCCTTTGGGATGCCTAAGCCACGCCTACTAGCCAATCAGAGCAACAGTATGCAAATTAGCCCAGCCAACATGGAGGCTGCCACTCACGGACTTGAGTAAACAGCAGCTTCCATTGCAGCAGGAGTGAAACTGAAACTGTTTGCGGCCCTTGGTGGGCCTGCTCAGCTTATCCTGGCACCAGGCAAAACATATTTGCAACAAAGTCTCAATCATTTAAGACTCAGGAGCTGAAACAAACAGCAGGCTGGGCCCACTACTATCGTTACCTGCCTGGGAAATGGCTTAAAGGAACAGTGTATCAATTATAGAAACCACAAGCTGAAGCATAAATGAGGCTTCATTACCTGCCTAGCCTTGGCTAAAAGGAACAGTGCATCAATTATAGAAAATAAACAAACCCCAGAAACCTGCTTCCAGCCAGCTTTGCAGAGACATTGGGTCAATGGGAGCTGTGAGCAACCTTAAAGCCTGAAAATATCCCTCAACCAGTCACCCATGCTGGCCACACCCCAATGGGGTGAGGGTCCCCAGTTGGGGCTTGGCCAGCCTGCAAACAGCCATCAGCCCCTCACCCAGGCTGGCCAGGTACCCCAGTGGGGACACAAAACCTGAAGAGGCTGTGGGAAGCCTGAAAGTCTGAAAATGCCCCTCAGACCCGCATCCAGGCTGGCCACACCCCAATGGGGTGAGGGTCCACACTGGGGGGCTTGGCCAGCCTGCAAACAGCCATCAGCCCCTCACCCAGCTGACCAGGCATGCCAGCAAGTGAACATCCCCAGAGGGGTCCCAGACTGCCAGAGGGCACAGGTCTGGCTGAGGGACCTCCTGAGTGCACAAATTTTTATGCACCGGGCCCCTAGTATATATATATATATATATATATATATATATATATATATTTTTTTTTTTTTTAAAGAAAGACAGTAAGAGAGGAAGAAAGCAACAAAGGAACTAAAATAATAGTCAAAAACCAAAATAGCAATAGCAAGTCCTTACATACCAGTAATTACTTTAAACATAAATAGATTAAATTCTCTGATCAAAAGATGCAAAGTAGCTTAATAGATTAAAAACACAAGATCTAACATTATGCTTCATGTAAGAGGTCCATTTTAACTTTAAGGACACATACAGGTGGAAAGTGAAGGGATAAAAAAAGGTACTCCATGCAAACGGTAACCAAAAGAGAGCAGGAGTAATACGTTCCTCTTCCTTACAAATCTTTAAATATTCATGTTATTTCACACATTTTGGTGGAAGCAGAGGGAAAAAAATCATCTCCTCTCAGCTGTTTGTGTTTTATATTATGTTAAAAAATGAAATAAAACAAAACTCTCTCCTTATAAACTCTAGCTTAATTAAAGGTCATTCAGAATGCACTTACTCTAAAAACTGAGTCAGCTGTACATGAATGCAATATTCTGGATTGTTCATTTTCAGGCACAGGAAGTAACATTTCTTATTGAGGAAACTCATTCAAAGGTCCTTCCAAATCAATGTTTGAATCAGACAGGGCTGTTAACAATGATGATGGATCAGGGCAAAGGGCACAATGGATAGAAGCTCTGAGAGCAGAATTTGTCTGAGATTCATTGTATTTGGCTGCAATGACTAAGAAAGACCAAAATAGTTGTGTCCTATGATTGTGAAGCATTAATTGAAAAATTATAAATGGGTGACTTTTAGAGCCTGTTGGAGAAGGACCAATTGTGTCTGAGTGTCACATCAATTGCAACTATTGTTAACAAAGTAAGATATAAAAATTAAAAAGCTTTCAAAGATCTGACTGACTTTTGGATGACAGCCACTCTTGGATAATGTTTATATGCTTGGACGATGACCACAGCTTGGTTAGTGGTAAGTGATAAGACCAAATGTCTAGGGAGTTTAGCACTCTTATGGCTGAGGGGAAAGTGCATGAAGTGGCCTGTTATAGTGGTCAGTATCTTTTGTCTGTTATACTTCTGTGATTTAAAGGGGCTCCTAAATTTTTCTAAATTGGTTTTTCCATCTTTGCTGAAAGGAAAACCTAGCAAAACATTTTGTAATATTCATTTTAATTTTTTAAAGGTTTATTTTAAAGGCTTTTATGTCATTATCTCTGAGTCAGCAGTTTCTATTGCTGTTTATTTCATTAAGCAAGATAATAAATAATTTATTGAGAAAAGGACAAAAATTTAATGAAGATGAACTTATGCTAAGATGATTTATGCCTCATGCTTTTATTGTCTACCAGCATACACAGAACAAAATATTTATGGGCTTGTACTATATGTCTGCTTTTCACTTAAAAACATGTATTTTATTTTTCTTTGAAGGTTCATGATATTTAACTTTTATTTGTTGTAGGAATTATTTTTTAAAACACCAATTCATGTCAGAACAAGTCATACTTTATCAGAAACTTGCCTTCAACTTAGATGGCTGACGGGGCAGAAGTGCTTGAACAGTATTTAATAAACTTGACACATTTTAGGCAAAGTTGTTGTGAAATATTTGAAACAAATAGATTCTATCTTGCTGAAATTATTCTTTAAAAAGAAGACATAATACCAGATCTTCAATTATTTTTTCAGTAATAAACAACATTCAGATGGAGGATCTCTGATCACATCAGACCTTTGATAGTTAAGAGCCTTTGCTGTCTCCCATGAGTATTTTCAATCTCATATCAGAATCTACTAAAGAAAATCCCCTTTACATGTCTGGGATGTTGGGGTGAATAGGAAATAATAGTGAATAGGAAATAATGCTTTTGAAAATCCTGGTCTTTATGAGAGTTTATCCCCCATAAAATGCCTGCTGTTTATGTGAGAACAGCAGTGTGCTAGTTATTTGATGTGTTCTCATGTTGCAGCATCAAAAGCAAAATCAGATGTAACGTTAGTTGAAAGATTTGGCTTAAGTTCATGATTTGTTTCAGCCTGACTTAGTTGTCTTCAAAAATAAAAGTTATTCAATTCAGAGTATATCTATTTGTGGGACAAATAATGAGGTAGCCTGACCTTCAACTTGATCACTTACTCACCTGTGGCTTTCTTAATGAGATCAGATTTAGCTCATAGGAAGCAATTCTTTCTTAAAGGGATAATTTGAGTGAAACAAGTATGGAATTAAGTCACAGTGAACATTTTATATTAAAAAATGTGTTTTAGGAAGATTGTAGGTACATTATTAAACTTAGAATTTGACCCAAGTGTATCTACTCCATTTTCTGCAATGCTCCACCATAACAAAAATAATCATTTTTGTTAAGTTTGAGAACTAATGTACCTTATGTTCCTATTTCTTAATTTTGAGATATTCAATGTACCTGAGAATATTAAAGCCCTGTCCTGAAATTAAGAAGCTCTTTCCTTTTTTAATATAGTCAATTTTAATGTTTGCACACAAAAAGTTAAGAATCAAGTAGTTCTGAGGTTTAGAACACAGCAGTCACCATGCTCTCTTCTTTTACATTTCCTATTCTTTAGAGGCAACTACTTTTCATCTTTTAGTTGATTCTTTTGGTAACTACCTTCACTATGAAACAATACAATATATACCTCTACCTTCAACTCACAGATCATTTTTTCTTAATATGATCAAACTCAGGGCCTACTTCCTCAGTATTTTTCTCTTATCTTTATTTATTGACTTCTCATTATGAAAGACTAGGGGCCCGGTGCACAAAAATTTGTGCACTCAGGGAACCCGACTTGTGCCCTCTCCCAGTCTGGGACCCCTCCTTCTGGCATGCCTGGCCAGCCTGGGTGAGGGGTTGAGGGTCATTTTCAGGCTGCCCACAGCCCCTTCAGGGTTCGGGTCCCTACTGGGGTGCCTGGACAGTCTAGGTGAGGGGCTGAGGGCTGTTTGCAGGCTGGCCACAGCTCCCATTGGTCCAAGGTCCCAGGGAGGCTGGCTGGAAGCAGGTTTCTGGGGTTTATTTATCTTCTATAATTGAAACTTTGTTGCCTTGAGCAGAGGCCACAACCTGCCTAGGCAGGCAACGAAGCCTCCTGTTTGCTTCAGCTCTGTGGCTTCTATACTTGAAACTTTGTTGCCTTAAGCTGAGACCACAGCCGGCCTAGGCAGGCAGTTTCCTCTATCGCTGGCCTCCTGTTTGCTCTAACTCTGTGGCTGCTGACCATCACCTTGGCTGGGTTAATTTGTATACAGTCGCTCTGATTGGATGGTGGGCATGGCTTGGCTGGTGGGTGTGGCTTAGGTGTAATGGAGTGAAAGTTAATTTGCATATTACTCTTTTATTAGATTAGATAAGTATTTAACTTTCCCCCCCACTACATTTCTTTCTCAAACACATGGATGCAAGTGTACATGTGCGCATACACACACACATACACAAAATCGCCTTCCCTCAAATCCTCCTGTAAAATCACTCTCACACTATCTCTCACAAGTGTCCATGTGTATACATGTGCACATACACACAATCCCTTACCCCATTCTTCCTGCAAAAGTATGTGTGATTTGGATTATATAAACATTTATCATTTATTATTAAGAATAAGTAACTACAATTTTAGCCAAATCACATTTTTTTTCTGTTCTATTTTTGTAAAACTTTGTGTTTTTTTCCCTGGAGTTTATAATTATTATTTGCTCAGTTTTCTATGTGTTTATTTCTAATTTAACTCTCTAATTCTCCATCAGTTGAATAAAACACTTCTAGGTAGGTACATTTATTCACATCAGGTTTCCTCTTTCAAAGTTGTCTGTTTGACACAGTTTTTATGAGAGCCTTGTGACCTGTTCTAATTTGGACTGGATGCTTTCCTTATCTGGTACACAGTTTCCACCCAGAGTTTTCGCTTCTATTTATTTATTTATTTATTTATTTATTTATTTATTTATTGTTGAAAATATTACATATGTCTCCTTTTTCTCCCATTGACCTCTCCCTGCCTGCTCCCCCCTAGCACATGTCCCTACCCCCCCTACTGTCTGTGTCCTTTGATAATGCTTATATGCATTCATACAAGTCCTTTTGTTGATCTCTTACTGCCCTCCCACCCCCTCACATCCCACCCTCCCCTGCCTTCCTTCCGAGGCTCACCAGTCTGTTTGATGCTTCTGTGTCTCTGGATCTATTTTAGTTCTTCAGTTTATGTTGTTCATTATATTCCACAAATGAGTGAGAGCATGTGATATTTATCTTTCTCTGACTGGCTTATTTCGCTTAGCATAATGCTTTCTAGGTCCATCCATGCTGTTGCAAATGGTAAGAGATCCTTCTTTTTTTAAGCAGCATAGTATTCCATTGTGTAGATGTACCACAGTTTTCTAATCCACTCATCTGCTGATGGGCACTTAGGCTGTTTCCAAATCTTAGCTATGATAAATTGTGCTGCTATGAACATAGGGGTGCATATATCCTTTCTGATTGGTGTTTCTGGCTTCTTGGGATATATTCCTAGAAGTGGGATTACTGAGTCAAATGGAAGTTCCAATTTAAATTTTTTTAGGAAACTCCATACTGTTCTCAACAGTGGCTGTACCAGTCTGCATTCCCACCAGCCATGCAGGAGGGTTCCTTTTTCTCCATATCCTCTCCAGCACTTGTCGTTTGTTGATTTGTTGATGATAGCCATTCTGACAGGTGTGAGATGGTATCTCATTGTCATTTTGATTTGCATCTATCAGGTGATTAGTGACTTTGAGCATGTTTTCATATGTCTCTTGGCCTTCTGTATGTCCTCTTTTGAAAAGTGTTTATTTAGGTCCTTTGCCCATTTTTTGATTAGATCATTTATCTTCCTTTTGTTAAATTCTATGAGTTTTCTATAAATTTCAGAGATTAAACCCTTATCGGATGTAACATTGACAAATATATTTTCTCATGCAGAGGGTTCTCTCATTTTTTTTTTATTGTTTCTTTTGCTTTGCAGAAGCTTTTTATTTTGATGTAGTCCAATTTGTTTAATTTCTCCTTAGTTTCCATTGTCCCTAGGAGCTGTATCAGTAAACATATTGCTAAGAGATTCTGCTATTTTGCTGCCTATGGATTCTTCTAAAATTTTTATGGTTTCCCACCTTAAATTTAAGTCCTTTATCTATTTTGAGTTTATTTTTCTGTACGATATGAATTGGTGATCTAATTTCTTTTTTTTTTTTTGCATGTATCTGTCCTATTTTCCCAACACCATTTATTGAAGAGACTGTCTTAACTCCATTGTATGCTCTTGCCTCCATTGTCAAATATTAATTGAGCATAATAGCTTGGATTGATTTCTGGGTCCTCTATTCTGTTTCATTGGTCTATACGTCTGTTCTTGTGCCAGTATCAGGTAGTTTTGAGATCAGTGGCTTTGTAATACAGTTTGATATCTGGTATTGTGATCTCTCCAACTTTGTTCTTCTTTCTCAGGATAGCTGCAGCTATTTGGGGCCTTTTAAAATTCTGTATGCATTTTTGGAACATTTGTTCTAGATCTATGACATATGCCACTGGTATTTTAATAGGAATTTCATTGAATCTATAGATTGCTTTGGATAGTATGGACATTTAAACAATGAACACAGTATATTCTTCCACTTGTTTCTCTCTTTATCTTTTTTTAAAAAAACATCCTGTAATTTTCCAAGCATAGTCTTTTACCTCCTTAGTTAAATTTATTCCTAGGTATCTTAATTTTGTTCTTGCAGTGGTAAATGGGGTTGTTTTTTAAGTTTCTCTTTCTGTGAGTTCATTATTGGTGTATAAAAACACCACTGATTTCTGGGTGTTAATTTTGTATCCTACTACATTGCCAAATTCATTTATTATATTATATCTAGTAGTTTTTTGATAGCATCTTTATGGTTTTCTATGTACAATATCATGTCATCTGGAAATAATGACAGTTTTACTGTTTCTTTTCCAATTTGGATGCTTTTATTTCTTCTTGTCTGATTGCTATGGCTAGCACTTCCAATACTATGTAGAATAGGAGTGGTGAAAGTGAGCATCCCTGCTTTGTTTCTGTTCTTAGGGGAAATGGTTTTAGTATTTGCCCATTGAGTGTGATGTTGGTTGTAAGTTTGTCATATAGGCTTTTATTATGTTGAGGTATGACCTCTCTATTCCCATGTTGCTGAGAGTTTTTATCAAGAAAGGGTGTTGGATTTTGTCAAATGCTTTTTCTGCATCAATTGATATGATCATGTGGTTTTTGTCTTTCAGTTTGTTTATGTGATGTATCATGTTTATTGATTTGTGGATATTGTACCATCCTTGCATCCCTGGAATAAATCCCACTTGGTCATGGTATATGATCTTTTTGCTGTATTGCTAAATGAGATTTATTAATATTTTGTTGAGGATTTTAGCATCTATGTTCATTAGGGATATTGGCCTGTAATTCTCTTTATTTATAATGTCTTTATCTGATTTTGGGATTAGGGAAATGCTGATTTCATAGAAAGAGCTTGGAAGTGTTCCTTCCTCTTGAATTTTTTGGAATACTCTGCAGAGGATTGGAGTTAGTTCTTCTTTGGATGTTTGGTAAAACTCTCCTGTGAAGCCATCCAGACCAGGGCTTTTGTTTACTGAAGTTTTTGATTACTGCTTCAATTTCATTGGTAGTTATTGGCCAATCAGATTTTCTGATTCTTCCTGATTGAGTTTTGGAGAATTGTATTTTTCTAGGGATATGTCCATTTCATCTAGGTTGTCCAGTTTGTTGGAGTAGAGTTGTTCATAGTATTTTTTATCTCTTTCATTTCTGACTTTGGTAATTTGGGTCCTCTTTCTTTGGTGAGCCTAGCTAGAGGCTCATCAATCTTGTTAATCCTTTCAAAGATCCAGCTCTAGGTTCTATTGATCTTCTGTAGTTTTTTTTTTATGGTCTCTATGTCACTTATTTCTACTCTGATCTTTATTATTTCCTTGCTTCTATTACTCTGGGCAAGTTTTCCCCTTTTTTAAAAAATATGTTTTATTGATTTTTTTACAGAGAGGAAGGGAGAGGGATAGAGAGCTGGAAACATCAATGAGAAACATCGATCAGTTGCCTCCTGCACACCCCCAACTGGGGATGTGCCCACAACCAAGGTACATGCCCTTAACCGGAATCGAACCTGGGACCCTTGAGTCCATAGGCCGACACTCTATCCACTGAGTCAAACCGGTCAAGGCAAGTTTTTCCCTTTTTAATCACCCTGAGGTGTTAGGTCTTCTGATTTCTATATACCATGTCTTTCTTTTTCTTGGTTCATTCTCTCTCTCTCTCTCCTTCTCGCTCTCTCTCTCTTTTTAGTAGAGTATCTAGAGAGATTCTGGTATCTCATGAAAAGTGTGTGTGATTTTTTTTGTGAGCTTAAATATCTGAAAATATCTTTATTTTGTCCTAACATTTGATTATCTTATATAATAAAAGAGTAATATGCAAATTGACTGAATGGCAGAACAATCGGTTGCTATGATGTGCACTGACCACCAGGGAGCAGATGCTAAACTCAGGAGCTGCCCCTGGTGGTCAGTGCACTCCCACAGCAGGGACCACCACTCAGCCACAAGCCAGATGATGGCTGGCGAGCACAGCAGCGGTAGTGAGAGCCTCTCCCGCCTCCGCTGCAGTGCTAAGGATGTCTGACTGCGGCTTAGGCCCACTCCAGCCATTAGTTGGACATCTCCTGAGGGCTCCTGGACTGCTAAAGGGTGCAGGTCAGGCTGAGGGACCTCCCCCCCGACCCCCTGCCAGTGTATGAATGTTGTGCAACAGGCCTCTAATAATTCGATATTATTCTTGGTATATAATTCTATGCTAAGTTTCTTTTTCCTTCCTAAGGGAAGCAATTGTCTTCTAGCATGTAGTGTTGCCATTTTGGAAAAACACACTCCTCTATGTCTCCTCCACTTTCAATACTATACCTCTGGCACTTCAGATCACCACGTGAGTGGTGGTTTTCCCCACACCCAGCAATTCTCTGATAGCGGATGGTTATCCTATAATTTAATTCAATTCTGACACTATCTACCTGAAGACACTGTCATATTCCCCAGTTTAAGTGTTTAGTCACACAAGACTGTCTCCCTCCCTCGTTTTACTTCAGCTGCCAATGGCTAGTCCAGGTTGTTACCTGTGGGTCTGATTGACTGACTGGCTATAAATTGAACCCTCCTCAGGTTCCCACGACCCTTCCTCAGGTTGGATTAACTTGCAGAACCACTCACATAAGGCATAAAAACAGTTTACTCACTAGACCACCACTTATTACAAAGGATATTAGGGTACAAATGAACATCCATATGAAGAAATATATTTGGTGAGGCCTGGAAGGGTCCTGAGCACAGGACATCCATCCCCATGTTTGGAGTGTTCCACCTCCCAGCATGTGGATGCATTCTTGTTCACCAGCTAGGAGGCTCTCTGAACCCCGTGCTTTGAGTTTTTATGGAGGCTTTATTTCATAGGCATGATTGATTAGATCAGTGGCCACTGGCGATTGATTGAACCTCCAACCTCTCTCTTCTCCAGAGGTTGGGGGTCTCTGACTCTCTCATTTATGTGAGGTTCCCATACATATGTGTGTATTAAATTTGTGTTAATAGCATTGACAAAAGCAACAACTGCATCTATTAGGTTTTAGAGTTTTACAGGTGCATTTCTTCTCAAGAGGCTGCTTAATGCTCAAAGGTGATTATTAGCAAGTTGCGGTGGGGGTGAGAAATAGGAACACTCATTTGTGTTCACTGAATTCAGGTCCACATACTCATGACCATGGCCACTGTTTGCAGCTGACTGGATGATGCAGCCAAATGAATCTAAGCGACAGAAACTGGCTGCTGTAATGAGGGAAAGAAAACACCGGCGGGATGATGACTCTCTGAGTCAACCTGGGCGTCCCTGAATAATTGGGGTGGGTGGGTAGGGGGTACGGGGGTAGGTGGAGGGTTTAAACGAGGAAGATGATTGATGAAGTGTGTTGTGGCTGACAGAAGACTCTGTGCTCTGGGCATGAAATTAGTGGTGATTGAGGGGGACCTGGGAGAGAGTGCCTGGGCTCTGTGTGATTAGGAGGATGTGGTCAGCACCCACATGGGGCACAGTGCACACAAAAGACATTAAAGGGGGAAAGGGAGAGAAATGAGAGAAAGGTGACATCAGTGATATCACTGAAAAGATCTTTTAAATTGTAGAAATGTCTGGGTCCCACTGTTCACTGTTTCATGCTGTCTCCTCTCCCCGCTTCCTCCCTTAAAGCTTAAAGTCCTTCTCACTAATATCCACTTGCAGGCTGTCTTGTTATGTGAGAGGATTAGAAAGTGAGACTGACCTGGGGTTTCCTCAGGGATCTCACTTACCCGTGTTACTACAGGTGAGTTCTAGAGGGTGTGGGGTGGGGAGGAGACGAGGGCCAAGGAGAAGGAGGAAACAGACTATGTTTGTGCAAACTTCTTTAGGAGCATCTTACAAAAGCCACTCTCTTTTTTACCCCCTGAGTACAAATCTAACTTAATATCTGGTAGGAGCTCTTTGGTCCTCTTCTTTAAGAGCTTAAAATTTCCCAACTCTCAACCTTACAAGAGACCAGGAAGGTAGGTAAACAGTAAGATAAAGTTAGGTGATGTCTCATTCATCTAGGTAAACCCAAGACATTTAATTAAGTGATTTACTGAATGTGTTGTGTTTTGTGTTGTCTTCTCAGAGCCCGATTCTAGACTCTTGGAATCAGGTACAGGATGCTCGTCTCGAGCTCATTTCTTTTTCTTATTGCAGTCAGCATGAGAACTAACCTCAGACAAAAATAAAAACATTGCAGTGTAACTTTTTCTTTCTTTCAAAATTCAGTGTCTCTATGAATAGCTTCTGTGAAGCATGATTACGAGCATAGGAAAGAAAAAATGAAGAGGGAGAAAAATGTTAGTGATGCCTAACAATTCTATCTCGGTTTCACAACACGTGCTTTGTAGAAAGCAGGTTTGTTCAATTTGGCTAGAATTATGCTTTTGTTTCTCACTTGCTTTTGAAGAAGTAAGCAGAGCACAGAAAGACTACATTTAGGCTTCGGTTTGATTTGCTTAATGATAAGACTGCCTCTCAAACTATACACACGATGATGCTCTTGCTTGGAAAGAACAATTTCTTCTCAAGAAAAGAGAGAGCTTGAGCCTGTTTAATGCAGATTGGCTTTGTCAGCTGGATATGTTAGTATAGTATTAATAATTTATTTCCAGAGTTAGGAATCCTGCTTTAGGATTGTTCAGTTTTGATTCTTCTAAACGGTGACTGGATGTGCTCCGTCCACCCATTCTTTTCCACAGTGATCCTTGTTTTGGCAACTGTCTCCTTTTTCCTCGGCTCACTTATCACTGCTTGTTCAAAAGCCTGCCTGTGACTGCACAGGCCTGGAGCTTATATATTTGCTTCCAAAAAGGGACAGCATAGCAGCCCTCTCCTTGTAAGCGATTTAGGCCACTGAGGGTGTTTGAAGCTGGTGCCCTACAGACCTGCACTGTCTGTAGCTTGTTTGGCCACGAGAAGAGAACCTGAGGGGGGAGAGAAGGAGGAGCCAGGCATTTAACCCTGAAGGACTTTTAGGGACAAAAGCATTTACAGTGAGTACAGTCGGCAGATTCCGGCTTTTCTGTTCTTTTATTTAAGAGAGAAAACCACAAGAGAAGGGAGAAAGGGTGGGCAACTCTGATGGCTGTGTAGCTGCATTTTCTGCCTGCTAGTTTGGTAGAGGAACACTTTCCTGACTTAAACGTGTCGTATTCAAATAGAATGTACTCTGCTAATGTCAGGTTTCCACTCGCCACCTGTGGACTGTCAGGGAGAGAGCAGAACCAGTCCTTGTTAGGAAGCAAGCCATGGTATGTTTCTTCTGCTTCTATAAGATAATAAGTAGAGTGTGATTGGAAAGCCTTTTCCATAGAGTAAAACAAAATAATACTCTTTAAAATCTCTACTGCTTTCAGCTTTTACACTTTAAATGTTGAGTCTTCTTTGGATTTGTGGAAAGGAAAGAATCTGATCTAAGTTATTTTTAACAGTAGCTGGGATAAAGGTGGTATTATCTCTAATGCTGGAAAGGTGGCCACAGAGAAGCATTTGATGGGGAGGAGGCAGAGGTCACGGGGTGATCTGTCCTCTCAGGGCTCTGGAGTCAGAGTTCTAACCGTAAGCACTCGAATCAGTGCTTTCATTTGCACCTTCAGATGTTGTTGTCTACTGACCTTGTTTTCTTCTCCTTTTTTAATTTCTCTGTGTCTAGCAAGGAGTCTTATTGCAAGACGCCTGGTAAAGGAAGAATACAAAACATATAGTACTTGGAAGAACACAGAGACTTGTGCTGAATTTCCTACTACTTGTTTGCATTCAACTGGAAGAAATAATTTGCTAGGAAAGCAAGCTTGAATAGTCATGAGAAGGGCAGGGAAAATATACACAAGGATATTATTATAAGTCTTCAAAATGTGAAACAGTTTTCCCGTAAATTATAAATAAGCTTTATCTTTTAAATCAGATGTGACTTTGTAAAAATCAGAAATAGAGTTTGGTTATCTGAGGGTGGTCATTTAAAAGTGAACTACTAGAATTAATAATTAAATGTTTATAGTAATTATTTTCCATGAAAATTGGTAGCTAATCACTTTTTATGCCACTTCCCAGGTTTGCTATGCTATTATGACCCATATGGTATTTCTTTTTCAATGGCGAAGTTCTATGTTATGGAAAGTAAATAGACAGAAGTTAAAATAAAACTTGAGTAAAGTGCTTTACTTCTCTGGGTTAAGGAGAGTCTCTTGTTTACAGTTTGATGAGTTAAATATAGAAACATCACATTCAGGTTGAAATTTTTTAATGCAGGAAAATTTTGTTTTGACAGTTTGAATGTAAGGGTTATTTGTCACTCATTTATGATGCACACAGCTATGGTTTTATTTAATATTATTTTATTGTTATCTATATAATCACATCCATTTGTGTTGTCAGTCTTAAATTGCAAGCTCTCAGAGGGGACAATCTCCCATATTTGCTCCTCCGGAAAGAATTAGCAACACACAATGTGTAAATAATGATTTACAAAATGTGTTTTCATGGCGATAATTTCTTTCTCTCCACTAAGTAGGAAAAATTTATTGATGCTGTTTGTGTGCTTTGGTAAAACGGAAGGCCATTGCTTAGCTACACAGCTCTCAGTACTTCCAGTAGTTTTTTTAGTGACAGATGGGATCTTACAGATCATGGAGGTCAAATTTGTCATTTTACAAATAAGGAAACTAGGACCCAGAAATGTGGAGCATCTTACCCTAAATTGCACAAAACTGCACTGTGTTGCTTGGTGCACAGCCTGATGATATTTATAGAAATGTATGTTGGGACATAAATTGCACTGAGCCAATTCTTCGGCATGTTCTGTAGTTTACAGTGTGATGTATATTCCAGAGAAGGCATAGCCTTGATTTAGGAGTCTCAGAGGAAACACAGTGACCGGCATCATTTGTCAGTTATGCAGGGCCCTTGGGCAGGCGTCTAGGGGCGAGTAGGTGTGGGTGTAACTTAAAGAGTTCATTGTACACTGCCCTGGCATTTAGTTTTCTTGTTTGGATGCATCTGGTTTCTTAGAAAAGGGAACCACTGTGACACCAGTGTCCCCGCTGCTTACCCCCAGTTCTGTGACCTTGCACTAGAAACCTTTATTAACCTTTGTGTATCAGGTTCCTTCTCTGGGATTGTGATTCTAAGCAGATCCCCCAGAGGGCAAGAATTGATTAAAAATTAAAAATTGCTTTTAGGAAATCAGAATCTGTCTTAGGCTAGGGAATGGATTTTTAAGAAGTAGTGTGGTAGCTTATTCTTCCTGAAGTTTTATCCCTTCCAGGGAAATTTTGGTATCTTCTAATTAAAAATAGCCAGGTATAGTAGTATTGTCATTTTAAAAAGGCATTTAAAAATGTAGGGTGTGGATGTCTTCCTCTTATACTCAGGCAGAGGAAGCTATTGAATTGAAGCCTAAAAGGCAAGTACCATTCTCAAAGGCAGGTACCAAAATGATAAACTTACTTTATGAATTAATATTTTACCTTTAGCAAATAACTTTGCTTTCAAAAATTTATCTATAAACCTCCTTATCATTTAATTTAAAAATATGCTGCTCAATAAGTTGGGTAGGGCAGCATGGTGTAGCATCGGGAGGTTTCGGAACATGTCATAGGAATAACTTATTTTATTTATTTTAAAATATTATTTATTGATTTTAGAGAGAGAAACATCAATGTGTGAGAGAAACATCAATTGGATGCCTCCTGCACACCCCAACGATCAAACCTGCAACCCAGGCATGTGTCTTGACTGGGAATCAAACCAGCATCCTTCTGGTGCATAGGATGATGATCAACCAACTGAGCCACACTGGCCAGGGCAGGAGTAACTTATTTTTAAGGCTTTTGTTAATTCAACAAGTCTTTTAATTACCTGTGCCCATTCCTGGAAAATTACATGTTCCTAGTCAAATTGGGATCTTTCTTGACCTCCTTCTTTCCATTTTTGTAGGTATAATATTTTATAAAGAATATTTATTGATTTTTAAATAGAGAGAAAGTGAGAGGGGAGAGAGTAAAAGTGAGTAAAAGTGTGTGTGTGTGAGAGAGGGAGAGAGAGAGAGAGAGAGAGAGAGAGAGAGAGAGAGAGAGAGAGAGAGAGAGAGAGAGAGATCAAGGTGAGAAAAACACTTACCTGCTTACCTGGGATCTAGTCTGCAACCTGGGCATGTGCCCTCACCCAGAATTGAACTGGCAGCCCCTTCATGCCTAGGACAATGCCCAACCAACTGAGAAACACCAGCCAGAGCCATTAAAGAATTCTTTGTTGATACCAAGTGGATATTCAGAATCTAAAGACATGTGGGCCACTTTCTGATAATCACATTTAATTTTATATTTCATCTTTAGATGAAAGGAGCTATAAAGTGACTTGAATGTGTAGAACAAGAAAAAGTCTTTTAAAAGGATCTGAAACTCATTGCCTTGGGCAAAAGAAGCTCCTGAAATTAAAAATAATGTCTATTTAAAATGTTTAGTGTACAAGGCCAAAAAGTTATTTTATAATACACTGGTAATTTATCTTTTACATAGCTAGATAATTTATCTTATCAACTTTATCTTAAAGAGTAACTTTACCTTATTATGACCTACACTTATATCATTTTTCATGTATTTGATTAACATTTTAATGTTATGTGTTTAAGAGCAATTTATTAATCTTAAAATTCCAGAGCCTCAAAATTTCAGCAAGACCGAATACTAATTTCATTTAGGTTGAGACTTAATTCATTATAGATATATTCTATATAGTCCATGATTTATACTTTTCAGGAAAGTAAAGGTTTAGAATTACTACATAATATCTATTTACCTAACAAATCATAGAAAGGAGCAGCCTTCCCAGAATTCAGCACGCTGTTTTCACCAACTTAAACATGTTCCCTCTCTTGTTATCGCTTGTATTGAATATATTGGTTTCAGTAATCAAAATGATGTTTGGATGCTTATAGAAAAGCCCCAAACACTCATGTGGCTTAAACAAGACAGAAGTTTGTCTTTCTCACAATAAAAGAAGTCCAGGGCAACAGTCCAGTAGTTCCTCGTTATCGTGTGGGATCCATGTTCCTGCCACGTTGCTCTGCCATCCTCTGCCTGACATACTCAGAGGCGTCTTCTGGTCTGAGACAGCAACCGGAAGTCCACGTTGCAGGCTAGGAGAAGGGGAAAAGCAGAAGGGCAAAAAAGGGGGCCCTCCTAATTGAGTCAGCTCCCTTTAAGCAGCTTTCTCAGACTTTCTACACAGGAGTCGTACTTATATCTCATTGGTCAGAACTTAGCCACTTGGCCACACCTAGCTATGATGGAGATAGGGAATGCACTTTTAAATTCTTGGCAGGAATAGGCACAGCTGAAAATCAGGATGTTGTTACTAAGGAATGAGGAGAGAGTCGATGTTGGGGTAGGCAACACCACATGGTTTTGTGTTCCTATTATATGCTGGGTCTTGGAGCTACTATGTTGAACTTAAAACACCTCTTTCTGTTTTGTTTTGTTTTGCTATGAGCTATGGCTTCTTAATTTAGAAATCTGGCTTAATTTAGAAATCCTGTTTCTTCTGTGAAGTATCATTTCTTTATTTGGCAATCTTGTCTGACTCTTGCTTTCTTCTTTCCTCTTGCCTTTCAGCTGTTTTGGAAAGAAGTAAGGTTTCGACTTCTCCATGTTAACCATGAGTGTGACACTTTCCCCCCTGAGGTCACAGGACCTGGATCCCATGGCTACTGACGCTTCACCCATGGCCATCAACTTGACACCCACCGTGGAGCAGGGTGAGGGAGAAGAGGTGGGGAAGGATGTGGATTCTGACCAGCAGTATGAAAAGCCACCCCCACTGCATACAGGGGCTGACTGGAAGATTGTCCTTCACTTACCTGAAATTGAGACCTGGCTCCGGATGACCTCCGAGAGGGTCCGGGACCTAACCCACTCAGTCCAGCAGGATTCAGACAGCAAGCATGTGGATGTGCATCTAGTTCAACTAAAGGTAAGGAAGGTTTCTGGGCTCAGGTCCACTCCAGATGGAAGACTGAAAAGGCTGTGGCACATAGAGCCCGAGCAATGTCATTCTCAGTGAGAAAATGCCTCAGAAGGAAACTAGAATAACCGGTTTGAAAACATTATCTTTGTAGATGAACATGGAGAGAATTCTCTCCTCATTCTACTTCATAGGCTGAGTGTCGGGAATAAAACCGACCTTAGGGGATAATGCAGAAATGTGGGGAGAATAAAAGTATTGCAAAAGTTTTAATAAATAGACTCTCATAGGTAACACCTCCAATTGAGCTGTGGCTGTGAGTATGTATGTGTCTGTGATTATCTCCCGTTGGATGGATGCTACCGCTGTGGCACACAGTGGGTCCTGGCGCAGTAGGGAAGCGCAGTGCTCTCTTTTTGGAATGAATCATTTCATTCAGGCACAGTTCATCGTGCAGGGCAAAAGTTCCTTTTTAACAACTAATCTGAAGTTCCGACATTTGAAAAATGTCTGGGGCTTTTAGAGGTCTTAACAAGCCTGACTGTTGATAATAATGAAATGAAGGTGCTAACAATAGAAATTTTGACCTAGGGACCCCAAATACAGTGACTCTTGCCCTGCCGTAGACATTCCTCTATTTCAGGTCCCTGAGCAAAGGTCAATGACTAGCAAAGCAAGGCAGATTTATAACTAATCAGGGCAATGGACCCAAACCCCAATGAACATTTCTAGTAAGTTACATGAGATCTTAAGGAGAATTCTTTTACCTAAGACAGTTAATCCTAAATAATTTTGAAACCAAAGACCAGGCCGCCAGCATGGCTCAGGAGGCCACAGTTCAGTTCCTAGTCAGGGCACATGCCTGGATTGTGGGCTTGATCCCCGGTGTGGGGCGTGCAGGAGGCATCGGATCAGTGATTATCTCTCATCATTGATGTTTCTATCTCTCTTTCCCTCTCCCTTCCACTCTGAAATGAATAAAAATATATTTAAAAGAAAAAACCAAAGACCAAACAGATTCTTGACTCTTAACACTCAAATGTCTCATGCAGCCACCAGGGCGAGAGGAAAGATGCACAGTTAAGAGAAAGCAAGCAGAGCTGGCTCAGCTTTCTCAGGTTGGTTCAGGAGATTCTGGATCCCGCTGCTATATGAAAGTGTGTCCAAGAGAGGAAAGGAGGGGTTAGGGAGAAACAGAAAACAAAAAAGCCAGAATGCCAGCTGACTGGGCTCTCACAGGTTCTTGAAAAAGAGACGGCACTAAAGGGTAACAGAAATGGCTAGGAACCAGCTTCAATGGAATGCAGGCCTGGCTGGTTTCCCGCTCTTGCAGCAGGGAAGAATGTGTCTCAGCCCCTGGAACACAGCTCCTTTAGTTAAAGGGGCAGCTCTGCACCAACGTGGGGTGGAGTGAAATGGCGGTCAGGGGCTCCCCTTCACCTTTCTCCTTTGTTCCCTCTAATTCTGCCCTTCCATGTAGCTTCCATAAGTAAATACAGGGTTGGGTTTTTAAGAAAAGTTGACTGTCGCTCTCCAAAATCTTCCAGATTTACACAGAAAAAGTGGTAAATGATAAAGGAGAATGGGGAGAAATGGAAATCTCTTTAAAAGACTCCACTAAAAATGCTGTTAAGGGCTCCTAGAATCATTAATGTGTTGATTTTCTTCACTTAATTACTTCAGTAATACTGAAGTGAAAATGAAAACTTTTATTCCAAGTAGGAATGTAAAGTCTTTGTAAAATCAAACAAGGTTATGTGTTTGAGAAGTCACTTCTAAGGTGCTTTGCTTATCTTTTCACACTGGAATTACCTATCATCTTCTTGCCTCGGTAGAAAGCATCTTACACCTGCATCTATCTAGCTCTGTCCCACTGTATGTCTGTCTCCTCTGCTGAGAAAAAAGCCCCCAGGAATGTAGGAACTCAAGACAATAATCGCATACTAGTAGTTAATCTATGATTTAAAGGGATGAATTGAAATCATTTAATGTTAATTTAATGCTAGAGTTTCTATTAATACTTTTGTGATGTTTATTTCACCAAGTGATTTTTACAACCATCATTCTCTTATAATGTTCTCAAATATTCTGTAATGATAGAGTACAAAGTTATCAACTCTGGTCACTGAGTTGTGGCCACCTCTAAAGTAGGGTTTAGTTTTGGCCTCCTAATCTGCTTAAAATTTCCCCGTTATTTGTGTGATATTTCCTTATTTAACCAAATAAGATCTGTGATGCATTTTTTAAAAAATGTATTTTTATTGATTTCAGATAGGAAGGGAGAGGGAGAGACAGAAACATGGATGAGAGAGAAAAATGATTGATCAGCTGCCTCATGCATGCCCCCTACTGGGGACTGAGCAGCAAGCTGGGCATGTGCCCTGAAGGGGAATCAAATTGTGACCTCCTTGTTCATAGGTCGATGATGCTGAACCGCTGAACCACACAGGCCAGGCCTTTAAAAGAAGGAGTTTAAATACCTGTCAGTTTTTCAGATTTCCACAATGAACCACAAAGAAAGGAGGTAATTGGGCACAGTGTTTTATATGTGGGAACACAACAAAACAATCTGATAGAAGCAAGTCTCAATTGAAGTAAATGGCAAAGCAGAGGGGCAGGTCCAACTTGGCTCCTTCTGCCTTCGTGAATTACTCAATTTATTAATCCTATATAATAAAGAGGTAATATGCAAATTGACTGTCACACCCTTGCACATGATGGCCACCAAAAGATGGCCAGCAGGGCAGGGTAGTTGGGGGTGACCAGGCCACCAGGGGAGGGCAGTTGGGGGCAATTGGGCTGGCAGGGAAGCAGTTAGGCCTCAATCAGGTTGGCAGGGGAGTGGTTAGGGGTTGATCAGGCTGGCAGGCAGAAGCAGTTAGGGGCAAATCAGGCAGGCAGGCAGGCAGGCAGGCAGGTGAGCAGTTGGGAGCCAGCAGTCCCAGATTGTGAGAGAAATGTCTGACTGCTGGTTTAGTCTAAACCAACCGTTGGACATCCCCCAAGGGGTCCCAGATTGGAGAGGGTGCAGGCTGGGCTGAGGGACAACCCCCCACTCCCCAGTGCAAGAATATCATGCACCAGGCCTTTGGTTTACAATAAAAAACAACTGTCACAGGGGTAGAAATATCATGACTTTACGGGTCCATTTAGGTGCAGATAATTTCTAAATGTGTAGATTCACTCCAGTATTTTCCCATGAGCCCTACCCAACTGCCTAATTGATATTTCTGCTTATGTCTCTAGTGAGCATCTCAAACCTGATATGCCCATCGACAAGCTCTTAATCTCCCCTCCCCCGTTTCCCCTGCCCCCAGTCTTCCCAATTTCAGTAAAAGTTATCACTCTTTGCACGATTCCCCACCCTATGTATATGTATATGTCTATTAACAAGTTCTGGGTATCCATCTCCAAAACGTGCCCTGAAGCCATTCCTTCTCCCCAACACTACTGCTGCTGCCCTTGCCTTCTCTTCTGAGAAACCCCCCTCCCCCCAGGAAGGTCACTGCTGCTTGGGCTACTTCTAGAGCCCTTCTGCCACCCTGCAGTTCATTCTCCACATGGTAGCCAACAGATCTATTAAAGATGTAAATCAGGTCATGTTAAGCCTTTGCTTCCTATTAGCTTACCATAAAACACAAATCTCTTTCTGTGGCTCTGCCTCTGCCAGCTTCTCTAGCCATGTTTCCTGTCACTTTCCTATTATTCATAAAGCTCCAGGCATATTGGAAATTCCAAAGAAATGTTAGGCTTGTTCTTGCCTCATAGCTTTTCCTGTTCCCTCTGCCTAGACACTCTCTTCCTCTGTCTTTGCCTGACAGATTCTGGATCCTCATCAAACCATCAGCCAGAGGTGCAGACAAGTTTTAACATGTAGAGACACAAGCTTTGGAGAGGTTTAGGAGGAAGGTGGGGCCTTTGCTGTGTTTGGTGAAGAGCAAGAACAAAAAAAAAACCTACCCTTGCCCTGACTGGTTTGGCTCAGTGGACAGAGTGTCGGCCTGTGGACCTAAGGGTCCTGGGTTCGATTCCGGTCAGGGGCATATACCTTGGTTGCGGGCGCATCCCTAGTTGGGGGTGTGCAGGAGGCGGTCGATCGATGTTTCTCTCTCATCGATGTTTCTGACTCTCTATCACTCTCCCTTCCTCTCTGTAAAAAAATCAATAAAATATTAAAAAAAACAAAAACAAACCTACCTTTACCTAACTTGTCTACATTCCTCACGCGCCCTTTCACATTGCTTGCTCTGTCTGAATCATTATAGTCTCTCTACCATTGTGTTGATGTATAACTTTAAAAAAGTTACTTGAAAAATGCTGTTAAAAAACCCCAAAATTCAACTGAGTAAATTTAAAGATTTATTTGCCTTTATTCAATGATTCATGAATCAAGCAGCATCCCATCTAGCAGAAAGAATGGAAGGCTTTTATAAGCAGAAAGGGAGGAGGTACAGGGAGAGAGTGGCTTGTTTCATTCAAGGGCATCTCATTTTAGGGGGTAAAAGGGGTCTAACCGGTGGATTACCTCACTAGTGCTGATCAGGAAATTCCAGACTGACTGACCAAGATTACATTCCTGAGAAGCTACAACTACAATTAGGTTAGGTCTCAGTTTGGTGACATGGATCTTACCACAAATGACTCCATTTGGACCAGTTGTATCTTTTTTTTTTTGAGTAATGCTTTTGGAAAATGCTTAGAGTAGAGTCATCCTCTGGTTTTATAATAAACTAGGGGTCCAGTGCACAAAAATTTGTACACTCAGTGAGGGGAGGAGGGGGTCCCTCATCCTGGCCTGTGCTCTCTCACAGTCTGGGACCCCTTGGCGGGGGGAATGTCCACTGCTGGCATGCATGGCCAGCCTGGGTGAGGGGCTGAGGGCTGTTTTCAGGCTGGCCACAGCCCCCTCAGGGTTCATGCACTGGGGGGTGGGATGGCTGGTGAGTGCAGGTGTAAACGTTTCCAGCCGGGTGGCCTACCATCGCACATACCTGGTGGGCTTCCACTGCTGAGGGGACACACCTGGTGCAGAGCTGGGTGGCAGGCCAGGGAGTGGACGCTGGTGCATGGTCCCTTGGGGGGGGGCCCTGCTGCTGAGCGAACACACCGGGGGTGGAGCCAGGCACACGCTCGCACACGCCCCACAGAAGCTCCCAGGGTGGAGCCAGGTGGCTGGACCTGTGGCAGACACTCTGTGCCTGGGTGGAGGATGCCCGGGCATGACCCCGAGGGGGTACCCCCCTCAAGCGCCCACCACTGAGCCTCTGAGGACGGGTGGGCCCAATTGCTCTATTCCCAGGCCTCGCAGGGCCGGGCTGCCGGCTCCCAGCCTTGCGGCTGCTCACCACCATCTGGAACCACCGTAGGAACGATTGCTCTATTGCCAGCCCCAGCCGCAGGGCCGGACGGGCTCCCACCTGAGGCCACCCAGAACCAACCACTGGCGTGATCTCTCTATTCCCAGCCCCATCTCTCTATTGCCAGCCCTGGCCGCAGAACCGAGGGCCTGGATGGCCTCCCGGCCCTGTATCCGCGCGCCACTGCCCTGAACTGACTGCCGGAGCACGCGGTCAGATACGCAGTATTCAGATACTACACCAGTGCGATTGCTCCATTGCCAGCCCCGGCTGCAGAACCAGGGGCCTGGGCGGCTGCCTGGCCCTGCAGCCACCTGCCACTGCCCGAACCGACTGCCAGAGCACGCAAGGACGGAGGCCAGGCCTCCGCCCTTGCTTGCGCCAGCGTGATCGCTTCGTTGCCAGCCCTGACTGCAGGGCCGGGGGCCTGGGAGGCCTCCCGGCCCTGCAGCAGCCATCACTGTCTGGCCCTGCAGCCGCCACCACTGTCCAGAACCGACCGCCAGAGCACAGGGCTGGGGTCCTGGAAGACCACCCGGCCAGGCCTCCGCCCTTGCGTGCACTGGCGCCATCGGTCTGTTGCCAGCCTGGGCCTCTGCCATCTTGGCTGGGCTAATTTGCATACCATTGTTCTGATTGGCTGTTGGGCATCCCGAAGAAACGGTCAATTTTAATATTATGCTTTTATTAGTTAGGAAGTTTTATATCTCAATGTAGTTATTCCTGATACCTCTTCTTAAAACATGCATCCCCCTTTCCAGCAATTACCTAGCCCATTTTTCAGCTTCTTTTGTATGATGGTTCTTATTACTAGCTGCAGTTATCTTGTTTGCTTATCTGTGTTAGCCCCAAGGATCTCAAATGTTTAATTCTCCACTGTGTCTCTGTTGCTTAGGACAAGGGCCTTGCTTGGTGTGGGCTCAGTTTACCAGTTGGATAGGCGAGTCCAAGTTTGTATGGTCAGTGCTTTTTTTCCCATAAACAGGCTTGTACCTGATGTCACATAAGGAGGGCTGAATTAGGACAAAGCCACTGGATGAATTAAGACCCAAGTGCTTGGGAGCATTACTGTCCATCTGGGAGTGTCTGTTTCAGAAGTCTTGGAGATCTTTCCTGGGGAGTCTACCTGGGAGAATCTGTTCTTCTTTCAGTAGGTGGTTGTGCCTGGTTCTCCTCCCCACTCTCCCCATTTCTGTGTGACTCCTTCTTTAGAAGGATTTCAGTCAGTAAGTGAACTCTTGGGTCTTCTAGACCTGGGAGCCACTCTTTGTCTTTAAAGGTAACTTTATCTTCTTGGTCATTGTGCTGATCTTAAAATTTAATTACCAGAGACTGCTCTTATCAGCCTTATTTCCAGGTTCTTAGGGGAAGTTTTATTGTAACCTCCAGTATGAACTACAAACCACCATTATAATATTCTCATGTTAGGGGAGGAGAGGAGTGATTGTTCTAGAGAGTGAATAAAAACATCTAACCTTAAGATTAAAATATGAAAACAATGCAATATAGTACACTATGTCATTTTTTCCGTTTTTTAAAACTGAAAATGAATCCACATATTTTGCTTATGCTTCCAGATATTCTTTAGTAAGAAGTACAAGAAGCCAGCTGAGCCATTTTTAGAAACTCTGCCTCTCCTCCTCCCTGTCCTTCTTCAGATTCAGATACTGTGCTGTGCAGGAAAGTCAGACCAGGATCCTTAAAAGATTTGACTTTAACTGAGACTTCTGATTTGGATGAATGTATTTAGGTTCTAAATAAGCAAATTAGGCACCTCTGCTTACTGATTAACAGTCTTCTGGGAGAAAATATTATCTGTATCCTAGAAACATGATAGCAAGAAAGAGGCAATGCGTAGGCTAGTTAGCATAAGCTAAATGATGTGGTTGGATAGCAGAGAGAAGTGAGTTAGCTGGAATCAGCTCCCCAAACTATCCCCTGTAGATAACATTTTATTCTCGGCTGCCTCCAGGTGAAATTTGTGTCAGTTCTTTGATTTTGGCCTGAGTCGCAAAATTAAAACCCAGTGGCTCACATGGGGTCTCGATGGTTTGTTGGAAAAAGGCTTGAATTTTCTCCACAGCTGGGGTCGGCACTTCAGAGGTGCCTGTGGACTGAAGATGGTGGAAGTCGGGATGATGGAGCTCTTAGGAGAGGATTCACCCTCACCATGTGGTGAGGAGTCTGCCCCTGCTCAGGAAGGAGGAGAAGTTGTGGTGGTTTGTGGTAAAGCGTGTTCCTAGCCCTGGAACCCATCCTGAGCAGCCACCCCCAGGGCAGCATGGGAGTGCAGTGAGGGGAGAGGGCTGTGGGTGTGACTGGGAGGACCAGTCTCAGCTGACTCTCCACCTGGGCTTCTCCCCTCCCCTTGTTCAGCGGGTGTAGGGGGAAGTGTACTCTGCTTCCCACTGTCACAGCGTTACAGCTGAGCTATGCCTGAGGTGGCAGAGATGCTACCAAAATGACAGCTGTGGAGCCCAGGGTCTGGCTGATTCTTGGGCACATCTGCAATGCCCTAGGAGTCTCCAAAATGCTAGATAAAGGGAATTCTGAGTGGAACTAAACTCCTATCGTCAGTAGTTTGGGGAGTGGAGAATTCTGAGCCTGAAACATTCAGTATCTACTATCTTTGAGTGGTTTCTTAGCTTAGCATCTTAAGCTCAGTAAGCACCAGTTTAAGCTTGAAGACAAAATATCTTTGTTTTGGGGGGGGAGTATATAAATATTTTTCTTTCTTCCCTTTAGACTGATCTATCTATCTATCTATCTATCTATCTATCTATCTATCTATCTATCTATGGATGTATCTATCTATCTACCTATATATAAATAGATCTGTCTATCTATCTATTCATCTATCTATCTAGTCATTGTGTAAAATTTATGCCTTTCTCTGAGTCAAGGCCAGAATACAGAATAGTTTGATACTGCTTTAGACTACTCTCAACTTTCCTCAACATTTTTGATACGTACTTAAACTTTGGAAAATATTATGGAAGTAAATGTAGCCTGGTTCAAGTTTTTGCAGCAGCATTGCTTTATGTCTATTTCATCACAAGTAGGAATGCAAGGGCTTTGAATAGAGGGGGTGAATGAAATCTGGGGTCCTTTTGAGGAGAGGTATTAATAGCTGCCCTAAACTGGAGAGAGCTTTATTTTTTCTGTCTCTTCCTTATTTGCTGCTACTTTGTCCAGTCTCCCCCTTCAACATTTTACATCTCAAAAGAGGGAAAACATGATATAATTAAAGGGAAATGGTACTGATGTGTGAATTATTAGTATCCCAACATGGAAGTGGGTAGAGCAAGAGATGAACAACTTTAATGAAGAAATGTTAACAAATCAACTGATTTCTAGATGTGATATACATATAGCGACAGTTGCAGGACTCATCTTTGGCTGTGCAGACCGTGTGCCAAACTAGCTACATCAGAATCTGGGTTTGGACCTAAGGCATCAGGACTTTTAAAGACTCCCCACGTGATTCCAATGCAGTTAGAGCTGACAACCCCTGGCGGAGATGTTTTTGAGCAGAGGCTTTTGGGTACCTCTTGCTTGTTCCATGCATTCTCCCTTATCTCCAAAAAGACAGCCATGGGTTTCTTTATTTAGGAGTAAAGACTCCTCCATGACTCTGAACTCTTCAGTTTTTTAAGTGACCTCATCAAGTCAGTAAAAACAATGGGAGGGAGGGAGATAAGTCCAGGCCAGTCACTAAATCATACATTTTAATGTAACGTACTATCTAATGTTGTTCTCTTAAAATGTTTTATATACAAGAGAAAAACCAAATGCAGATAGAGTAAATGTTTCTGTCTCACTTAATTCTCATAGCGTTTTGAACTGGAAATTATTTGACAGAGGGGTCCAGGCACAGGGCCGCCTCCCTGTAGTTGTATATGAATAGCCCCTCTTGAGGTTGTGCAGTGCACCACCTGCAGAGCTTTCTGAGGCCGCCTGCCCAGGCCGGGAGAGAGTCTGAGAGAGTGTGCTTTGAGTATGAAAGACAGAGGGCCTCTTCCCCTGGAGCCCAGGAATGACGAATGACATTATCACTGAGCTTAGGGGAGACATTTTGAAGGACCATAAATACTTGGAATGCCTCAGAGGAGTCTGGGCTTGACCCGATGATCATAAAGACATCTGCAAACAAAGAAATACACGGTAAAAACCTGTGCCTTGGGATGAGTTTGCAGGAATGTGCACATGATCTGGGAAAGGGAGGGAGTGAGACAGTAATGAGGATGGATGTTCAATAAATGGAATGGAGTGTCTGGGCTTGTCTGGTAGAGGTGACAAGAAAGGAAAAGCCCATCAGACTAAGGAACTGATGCAACCCCAGAGAGGCAGCAGGCAAGTCAGAGCCCACTGGTTCTCTGTGGCTTAATTTGCTGTCATCAGGCTCAAGCTGAACTGATATGTCTATTGTCACTTGCTGTGAGGGCTGTGCTTTAATATATGTAAGTGTGAATAGAATAAAAAGGAACGGAATAGAAATTGCCCCTGTGCTCATTTTAGCAGCGTGGGTTTTCCGTGTAAGCTGCTTCTGTTGTTCTGTGACAACGTAATGCACAAATTTTCCTCATTATTCGAATGAGGCAAATATGCCAAATACATCACTAAATGGAAAGGAACATGCGAGATGAACATGGAAAGTAATCTGCTCCTTTCCTGAAGAAGAGGGGAGGAGGAGAGGGTCTGCTGGAGAATCGGTTCACAAGGAGGGACACTGGCATTAGGAGGCAAATTAGGAAGAAAGTCTTCAGTGTTTCTTGCAGTTTTCCCTCTTTCCAGAAACCTAATTCCTATCAAAAGACCTGAAAGACTTGTATGCATGCATATGAGCATAATCAATGGACATAAGACATTGGGAGGTAGGGGAGGCGGGGAAGGTCAAGGGAAAAAAATGGAGACCTATTTAACACTCTTTGTAATACTTTAAGCAATAAAACAAAATTTAAAAAAGCCACAAAAACAAAAACAAAAAACAAAAGGCCTGATAAAGGGATTCAGAAAACAGTTGTAACAATGGTTATAGCTCAAACTTAGCCTCTATGAGGAATTAAAGTTATCACACTGATCATCTCTATAAGTGTGGGAGTCATGCATTAATAACAAGATGGGGAGAGAGTCCTGCAAATAAACTGTACAGAAAGCTGCCTCCTTTATGCATAGGTACATACCCCATCCTGGAGTCAGGCGTTACTAACAAGTTGGGAAGAGAGTCCTTCAAATAACCACATAGGAAGATACTTCCTTTATGCATAGATCGATGCCCCATCCTGGAAATAACTAAGAGTGAAATGTTGTTTTAAAAAAAAACATTTTAACTCAGTGTGCACCTCCCTTAGCTCCCAGCTGCCCACCCAGATAAAGTCTAAATGCCTGGGTGCCGCCTGTAATTACCTGCACAATCTGGATCCAGGTGGCTTATTGTATCTTCTGACATTTCCTTCCCTGTACCTCTACGCAGCAGGTCCTTTCAGAAATTCATCCCTTGGAACTCGATTTCCCTCCCCTGGGAAATCACCTCACTCCTTACCCCAAACTTCTCTCTCTCGGAAAATTGCTACACATCCCTGAATCATAACAAAATATGGCACCTACCTGGTGAAACCATCTGTCTTTAAGACCAATCTGATCAATCCTTCCATGGGTTCTCCCCTTACTGTAGCATGGTGATGGACTCAGCATTCAATCTGAGTTATTATTACTCTAGCTATTACGAGGAATCTTGTTTGTTTGTTTTTTCTAATCCATAACTGTGTATCTCTATTGATACATTTGTATGATTTCAAAATCAGGACAGAAGAAAACAATCAGCATACAAAACATTTCCTCTGATTATTTTGTTGAACAAATACAAGTCTATATACCTAAACCTGTGGGTAATTAGTAGGTCTTCCCTAGGTAGGTAGTTCCCATACCTCTGCTGGAAATCTGAGGGCATGCATTTTTTTCACCTTGTTTGACCTTTGACAGGGCATCCTGGATACTTTGCACTTTAGCGATATGACTTGGGCGGATCCTCACCTCAAAACTCTGCAATTTCAAAAATAATGCACTAATGAACATTCAGAGGTAAATCATATTGATAATGAAAACTAGATGTCATTAAAGAATTGTTATTGTAAGGAGATATATTCAAAGATGATGAAGTACTTTAATTTACTTATTTGAGTTTTTATGTACTATATTTTATAGATAAATGTAGAATTTGTATAAGAGGATATATAGATAACTCATTGTTGCAAAAACTATTTATTAAATACATATGTGGACTTGATGTTTGCTGGGTTCTATTTAAATGTGTTGTTAACTCTAGTAGTTCTCCCTAGAGTTTATATATATTTTTGGATTCTGGTCTTCTACATTGAGTAATGAGCTTGATAAATCAAAATTAATCTAAACTCTGAATGGATTAGTACAGTAGCTACATTATTTTTTGTGCTATTGATGATATACTTTCCATTTTTTCTCTCTTTTCTGTTAATGATCTATATGTAACTCTTCTTAATTAGTTGTAAACTTGAGGTATCTATTTTTTAAATATTTCTTTTTAAACTTTCATAAATAAAGTTTTAGATGGGTAAAAATATATTATTTTAGAAAAGTGTTAAATTTTCTTAGGTTTTAAAAATTGTTGGGCTTAGCTTTTCCTATAATCTACAAGCAATTATTTTTTTTTGTCACAGGGTCATTAATAAGAATAAATATTTCATGACTGTTTAATGTGGTTAGCCTAAAATTCAGTACATCCTTTAAAATGCAGCTCCATAAATGTGTTGCAGGTTTCCAGAACAAATTTATTAGAGCTCACAGCACAAGTCTTTCTAAAGAATATGCACGTATTTAATAGAATTTTATGGTCTCTGCTTTTATTTTAAAAGGCAAACGTAGTATATTGTATTTCTTATCAAAAATTAGGTTCTTTTGTTTGTTTTATTTTGGTCTTTTATTGATATTTTTGTATGCTTATTAGTCAAAGATAATGAACAAAAATATTATTCCAAATTGAAGCTATTTAAGAAGATGGTAATGTTTTTCTTACATTATGACCCCAGCTAGACATTACAGCACAAATCCTAGACTCACTACTCTTCTCGTCCACATCTAACTGAAAGCTATTAACCAAGGCTCAGTACACAGCTCCTCTCTCTGCTGCAGAGCTGTCCTGGATGCTCTTCCCCACACTCTGAGATAGCACCTCTCCTGACCCATAATTTAGCACCAGTGTTTGCTATCTTGCATTCTTCTTTGCTTTTTCATATGTTGGTTTCTAATTTCCTCAAAGAAGTTTCCCTTAAAGCTTTTTAAGGGAAAATTTTCCTACTTCTTTTTTTTATAAAACCTTTTTGGTCAGCTGATTGACTGAATCCTCACATTGCCATTTTTCACTTTTCCTTCTGCTCCAAGTGGCATTAGCATGGCAGGGAAGCCATAACTTCCCAAGGATACTTTAGTGAAATAATAAAATGTATTTGCAAGCATTTTTAAATTAATATAATTGTTCACAGAAGTTTGGTGTTAAGGCTTGGCCAAAACAAGCAGAATTTTGCTGGAATTAACTCAGAGCAAAATTTGACATTTTCCTAAAAAGAATGAAGTGATGAGTAACCTTAATTAAGTTCCTTTTAAGACAATAGACTCCAGTTAATATAACCCAAAGTTTGGGCCAAATTAAATCTCTAAGTTCTATGAACTTTTTAAAATCACTTCAGTTCTTCTAAATTGTTAGTGTAACACTTATTTATGTTTGAGAGAAGTGGAATTATGAATCCAACTCCATCTTGGACTACTTGGCGGCTTAATATCAATTTACATCCATTGTCTGCCCAAGTGAGAGCTGGTATGGAAATGTGCTCGCCCATGACATTCTAACAGCTTCTCTGGTAGGAGTCTTGATTTCAAAGGTTAAAACAGGTACACCAATATATTTAAGTAAGTCATAAATCCATCCATGCACACTGCCTTTTCTGTGGTAGGAGGGCATCAGGGGAAGAACCAGAAATGAAATACACTCACATTTTGATTAATGATGCTTGGGACCGAAGGCCCTGTTGCAAGGGAGGAAAAACATCTATAAATCAGGCGAAGCTGAGCTTTTTCTCTGTAGTTGGATAACAACAGTACCTCAGTGGCAGCTTCTCTTTGTTCTAACTGCTTGGAATGGGATCAAAATCTGGTGTTCAAGTTCTGTCATTAACCGTATGATGTGGCAACACTCCCTTTTCTGAGTCTCAGCTTTCTCATTTGTAAAATGAGGGACCTGTGGGGCTCCTTCCAGCCTTAACATTTTGTGAAGATAACCAGGCACACCCTAAGCGAACTGTAAATTCTGCCAAATGTGTGACTCTTTCTGCATCTGGATGAGGACCCTTCCTTCCTCTTAAAGATCAAGTCTGTACTCTGCTAATAATAGTACTAACCAGCTACCTAGTATTTATGCTTGCATTCCTCTGAGTGGTTCGCATGCATTATCCCAGTTAATCTATACCTAGACATCTGTTGAGGGACTTGAGTCATGGAGAGGTTAATTGACTCAATTATGGGCACATAGCTAGAAAGTGGTGGATCTAGGAGAAAAACTGGGTCTTTCTAATCCTCAAGACTGTGCTAACCTTTTTTGGATAAGACATTTCTTTGAGAATATGATGAAAACTGTAAACCATCTTCTCAAGGTATTGTACTCACATGCCCATGATATTTTGCATACACTTACAAGGGACCCTTTGAAACCCATTCTCTAAGATTCTAAATTAACTCTTGTAGTATACCCTATATTATACTGCTTTTTCAGTGTTTTATTTTCTGACTTTAAAATGGGAAAATTCTAAGAGAGGGGGGGAGAGAGAGAGAGAGAGAGAGAGAGAGAGAGAGAGAGAGAGAGAGAGAGAAAGAGAGAGAGAGAGATTGGAAATGCATACCTTCTTCCACAGTCTTATGTTTAGTAGAAAATAGTTACCTGGATTCTAGTTTGTGTTTGGTTTCTTCACATGCATGAATGTCAGAGGTTTTGGGGAGCTTCCCAGTCGCAGGTAGATGGTGGGATTGCAGGAGAGATCTTCACCTTGAAAAATTAACTTTCCAGTCTGCTCTTTAATACCTGAATTTCTCTCTCCTCCACAATGATTTTCTTTCTATAACTAGAGATAGTAATGCATGGGCTTACATTCGCATCAAGAATACCAGAGGCTTTCTTAAAAAAGGGTTTCTGATGGAAGAGAGGGCTCTGGACCAATGAAAAGTAGATGGAAGGGAAAGGCTTCAGAAAGAGGCCCTGCCAATAAACCCCAGCTTTTTACTTCAAGGCTGAGGACTGCTGATCTAATTCGAGCAGAAGAAACTAGATTCTAAGCATGATGGTCATAACTGCTAAAACACTTAGAGGTATTCTTAAAACTGGGTAAGTCTGTCTCCTAGAGTTTATAGGGCATCTGGGAATGTCCCAGTCCCTTTTCTTTTCATTTTTTAAAAGAAGTATTGATAATCATTTATAAATTAGAACATAAAATCCTTTAACAGATTTGGCAAAAACTAGAATTGTAATGTAGGAGTGGTTTGCTTATTCATCTTTGACAAACAAAAAGAATATGGCATTGTTTACATGAGGTACCAATAAAATCCATTGTAAGTGAGATTGGATATTACATGAGGAAAGAAAAAGCAAAAAGCATTTGAGTATAGGAATACCAGCTATTGAACTTATCTTCATTATTAAAAAGTTCTTTTAAAGAAAATAATATTTCTGCAACGAAGCATAGATAATCCTTTAGAATTAAAAAAAAAGATTGACAACTTATTTTAAAGGGTTGATAATACTACAATGTCATGGAAACCATGCTTTTAACCTGGTAACGAAAAATGTTTATTGGTGAGGAATCTGCCTCCTCTTGGCCAATGAAAATAAATAACATGACCAATATTTGGCAAACACGTTCACTATTGAATGCACTGTAAAGAGAGGGAATTTTCAGTCGTCTCTTTTTTGATGGTGGTTCTTTTAGTGCCTCAGATTTCAGAAGCACATTGGGAATAATGAAAGATTGATGCCTCATTAGTATCAACCAGCATATCATGCTGGAATGGGAGTTCTTCAAATCGGTGACAGTCAGTTGTCAACCTGGTCCTCATGTCTCCCCCTCTCCCACCCTGCCCCACCACATTCCTGCTGGTCCAGCAGTGGGGCAAAGTGGAAAGCTTCCAGGATGTGAAGACAGCAGGCCTGGTTCTGATCCTGTCTCTTACTAGAAGTTAGACACCAAACAAGATTCAGTAATCTCTGTAAGTCTTACTCTCCTTAGTAGAAATATTTACATCTAAAAGCTATTGCAAAAATAAAGTCAGATCATTCTCTAGGAAAACTATAAATCTCTCAGGTGCTACATAAATGTTAGTAGTTCTGCTTTTGATTGTAATTTCTCAGTCCACACACTGCTTGCTATTTTTGTGACTATGGCAGAATGAGCAGCCAAGTGTGTGTATGTACATGTGTTAGATTTATGGCAATTGTATATAGTGCCAATCATAATACACTCTTCTATGATTTGCTTTTGGCCATTAAAACCCAATAAAATATAGCTTTAATTGATGAGGCCTGCAAGGAGTAGGACATTTTTACTTAAAGGAATGAAATAAACAAATTAGATTTTATATCATGCAAAAAATATTCTACAGTGTTAATATACTTTCTCCCCATTTCAAGTGCATAGTATTGAACATACCTAAATCTTTCTTGGATTAAGGTTACTGTAGCTGTTGAAGTCATCTCTTACAACATTTTCATAAAATAGAGCAATGTAGATTTAGATGTAGTAAGAGAGTTATGTTCAAGTTTCTTCTTTCTTAAATATCCTTTTTTGGGATTTGTTTTTCTCCTGAAAAGTGGAGTACAGGGAGGATCCAGTTAATTGATATCTCGGTTAATTATAGTTTTATGGTGAAGAATGCTCCAGTTTGGGCCAGTTCTGTCTATAAGATCCCAAATATAGAAACAAGTCTTTTATATGAATTTGTTTATTATATCTTGCTTAAAATAGCAAAATATTAAGAAAAACACAAGTGGGAAAGTGGTTTCATTATTATATTGCATCTACCTAATAATCTGGTAGTGGAAAAAGTTATTTGACTTGGGGAAAATGTTTTTTTAGATTTGCAAATAGATTGGAGTTTGGAAATATCTGTGAACAAAAATCTCTTCTGCTTTATGTAGGTCTAAAAGTCAAATTAGCCTTCAGCTAATTTGCCTGATTCCCTAAGACTAAATTTTATACTGGCTGGATATAAGAAAATAAGATATTTTAGAGCTTCAGAGTATGTTGATATAATCAAAACTTTTAAGTAGAAAAGATGAGCTTCCTAATCTCTTACAAATCTATTCAGTGAGCTGAGTAACTTATCCTTTCAAAAAATCTGGCCCAGCTTTCAATACACCATTTATCAGTCTTTCTGGTCGATTCTGCAGAGCTAGCACATAGGATATAGCTTTCTTGGCATAAAGCTATTTATTTGTTAGTGTGTGAGTCAGCATTTGGGAAACTTGTAAAATGAGCATGATCATGTCCAGGTAAGGAAAACAGGCTGTAGGCATAGCAGCTCCTTAGAGAACCTATTTTTGACTAATTTATTTCTGTATCTTCTGGTTGTCTCCTAAGCACAAGAGGATTGATTTTTTTTTTGTTATGTTGATATTTAAACGAAACATTCAATGCTTTTTATGATGATAGAGAAACACATAGTCATAAAATAAATATTGATGTATATTGTGCTGTCCAATATGGTACCCACTGGCCACATATAGATATTTATGGATTAAATTAATTAAAATTAAATAAAACTAAAAAAAAGTTCAGTGTCTTAGTTTCACTGGTCAAATTTTAAATGTAGTTAGTGGCAACTGTATTTGACAGCACAGAAGAACACTTCCATAACTGCAGAAGTTCTATTGGACAGTGCTGATTGTTGTTTTAGCCTGTACTTTCTCCACCCCTCTTCTTATAGCTATATTTCCAGTAAATTAAGTGTAGCTCTGAGTTATCATTTATAATGCTGCATAATCCACTGACTGAATGTGCCTTAATTTATTTGCCTAGTCTGCTGATGATGGACATATAGGTTGCTTTTATCTTTTTCCTATTATAAAAAGTATGAATCCATGCACTGGTGGGGTCTCTCAACCTGGCCTGTAGGGATTGGGCTGAAACTGTCTCTCTGACATCCCCTGAGGGGTCCCAGATTGTGAGAGGGTGCAGGCCAGGCCAAGGGGTTCCACCAGTGCACAAATCCATGCATCAAGCCTCTAGTATGCATATAAGATCTTTGGTTTATCTCTTCCTGCCCTCCTTCCTCCCCCCTTCCCTCTGAGATTCATTAATCTGTTCCATGTTTCCATTCCTGTGGTTTCCACTCCTGCATTGAGCGTCTGCCCCCTGGTGGTCAGTGTGTGTCATAGCTACCAAATGGTTGGCTGGTCGGCCCATCACTTAGGCTTTTATATATATAGATGGTGATTATTATCTTTGAGCACATTTTTTTTTGTACACGTCTAAATTATTTAATATTGGAATTGTTTGGTTTGAGGCTATGCATGTTTTATATTTTGGTATATATTTCAGAGCTGCCTTCCAGATACTGTGTCAATAAACATTTCCTTGGTTGATTGTGAAAGGGCATTCATAACTGGAGCCAGTCACTGAGCCTCTTTAATTCTCATTTAAATTTTCTATTCAAAATAGGAATGATAATACTACTTACCTTACTGAGTAGTTACTAGAAATTAAGTAATAACTGTGAATACTTTAAACAAATAAAAGGAAAGTTGCTACTGTCATGTATGATATTCACATTAAACTACCTATTGGTTGTAAGGATAGATGTCAGTGATCATTAATCCTCTGTGATTTAGTTTAACACCCAAAATAAGGAATAATGGTGGTGGTAGTTGTGGAAAGAACACGACTTTGAAGACTTCATCGTGGGAAAGAAACCCCTGGCTCCAGAAACATCATTTATTGTTGTAGGATAGGATTTTTTACACAAGAACATTTAGATAAGTGGGATAATTTTGTTTTAAAATTAGAATGGAGTGAAAACTGAGAGATCAGCCAGCCCCACTCCTTATTCTACAAGAGAGAAAGCAGAAGTCCAGAGAAGTTAAAAGAGTTCTCAGATGCACATACCTAACAAAGCTAGACCCCAGCCTTCTGATCGCCATCCAGCATCCTTTCCTCTGTATCCCACATTCTAAGTGACATGATTAGGATGTGGCAGGATCTGTACTATCCCTCAGATAGAGTTCAAGCCGGTGTCGCAATTCAGTTTGATAACTAGTATTTATCTAGAAGTTTGTTCTTGAAATAAATGGTTATATAGGCTAACTGAGCCATTTAAAAAAATATATATATTTTATTGATTTTTTACAAAGAGGAAGGGAGAGGGATAGAGAGTCAGAAACATCGATGAGAGAGAAACATCAATCAGCTGCCTCCTGCACACCCCTCACTAGGGTTGTGCCTGCAACCAAGGTACATGACCTTGACTGGAATAGAACCCGGGACCCTTCAGTCCGCAGGCCGACGCTCTATCCATTGAGCCAAACCGGTCAGGGCTAACTGAGCCATTTGAAAGGCAAGCTGTCAAATTCTTATTAGTAATTTGAACTTCCTATAGTGGTAATAGAATTTTTCAAACTGACTCTTTAAGCCAAATTAAAAATCACTTTTGGTTTTCATGAATGGCAGCCATGTTAGGTGGCATTCCTTAGAAATGCATTGTTTGTTGAAGCTCTCAGAGTTTCTGTCTTTAGCTCATTCCTGAAAGTTGAACTTAATACCCTAATTTACTCTTTGACTTTACATAAGAAACCTTTTCTTCAGGTTTCCCAGAAGATTGTAATCAGCTTACAAAACCAACCTGGTGGCCACTTCCTCCCTGCTCTGTCTGAACATGCCTTCAAAGTGCTTTCTCTCTGTATCTGTGCCATTGCCTCCCTCAAGATCTCTCTTTTTACTGGCATTTTTGAATGTTTCATAGCTGCTGGCAGTAAATAACTTAGAGAAATTATGGTTGATGGCCCTCCTCCTATTTGCATCTGAGTGTTCTAAGAAACTAAAAGAACTCTTAACTTTAGAAAGGACAGAGACCCATCTCCACAGAGTCCTGTGTTGGATTGCAACACAATGAAAATGCTTGTCTTCAGGAACCAAAGCCCTGCAAGATTTCTAGCAAAGCATAGCTTCTTGCGTGGCCATGCCAGACTCCTATGGTACAGGGCTCTCCAACACGGCAACACTTGGTCTTGCACCTGCTGCTATGAAGCTGTAGAGAGTGAGGTGACAACGTAGGGACCAGTGGTTTGTTGGAGCAGAACAATAGGGAGATAAATTATAGTGAAAACTTAATTTTTACATGAAATCAAAAGATGTGGGTAATATACATTTTGAGGTGTTTAAAGAATTATTTTTTATTTCACATTCCTCTTTTGCTATATAGTTAAAAAATGCATATAATTATACTAGTACATTTTGAACAGATAGGTTTACTTTCCCAGCATCAATGCTTCCTTATGTTGACTCATTTTCTTTCTTTTATTCATTTAAAAATGTGTTTGTACATATTTATTGAACATATAACAACAGAATAGTGTGTTTTTCTTAAACATGTAGCCATTGAATGTTGGGGATACGAGAATTATCCATTGGAATAACGTCTCTGTGTATTTGCCAAGTTGTCATCAAGCATGGTTTATTCAAAATCCCAAGAAGTTCCTCCTTGAAAATAAATTTGTCTTTCCCTTTTTGTTTAAGCAAAATTGGTTTATTCCAAAATTTGCCTTTGTGATGATGATGCTAGGGGCAAAAATGGTGAGCCTTATAGTCCCAGTCCCCTTATCTCCTTCAGAGCAACTGGTCTATTTTATCAGTGATACCTTATTTTTTAATATATAACATTTGAAACTGCCTGAAACCTACTTTGGAAATACATGAAGGAAGTATAAATCCCAAATAAATGACTGACTGTCCATCTTCTTAGATAAAATGAGTTGATGTGGGAAGATGATTGATTGGTCAACGTTGTGGAGTGGCCACTTTGATGATAGTGAGGGATAATAAAGGGATTTTATTGTAATCTTTACTTCATTCTTTTTTTTTTTTTAAAGGGCTGAAGTTGGTCCTTTGTTTCGTTTGTTTGTATAGTATGGTATTTTTGTTTCTGCTTTTTTAGTGGTGGGGAAGCAGATGTAGAAAAGAACAGATATACATACATTTCAAATATAAAAGTAAGAATTAACATTTCTTTTCAAGATGTGATAAATACATGAGAATATTTTATTAAAAAGTATGTACAGTAATAGTGCTAAGGCTGATAGGATATGGAAATTGGTCTAAACATTAACACAATAACTTATATGAAAAGGAACATTCATCATAGTTTCATTTTAATGCTGAGCAATCTTTGACTATCATACAGTGCCATTGTATTTAATGTAGTAAATCTTTCCAAATGGAGAGTAGAAATATTGTTGTTACTTCATAGAAATGTAGTTCAATTTTGACTTCAAAAAGAACAAAAGGTAGAGATAAAAATTCTTTTTACAAACCCAAAATAGAGAGTAAAAAACTATAATATTATGTAAATAAATCACCACATACAATTGTTTTCAGAATTAAACATACAAGATTTTTTTTGGTTTTATTTTTAAACTAGAGGCCTAGTGCATGAATTTGTGCACCAGTGGGGTCCCTCAGCCTGGCCTGTGGGATTGGGTTGAAACGGGCTCTCTGACATCCCCCCAAGGGGTCCCAGATTGTGAGAGGGTGCAGGCTAGGCCGAAGGACCCCACCAGTGCATGATAGGGGTTGGGCAGTGTTGCGGGAGGTCGGCCAGCCAAGAAGGGACCATAAGAGGGCTCCAGGGCATGTCTGGCCCGTCTTGCTCAGTCCCGATTGGCCACACCCCAGCAGCAAGCTAACCTACTGGTCAGAGCATCTGCCCCCTGGTGGTCAGTGAATGTCATAGTGAGTGGTTGAGCAGCCTTAGCATATCATTAGCATATTGCACTTTGGTTGAATGGCCGACGGTACAACAGGACACTTAGCATATTAGGCTTTTATTATATAGGACTATAGGCCTGGTGCACAACATTCATGCACTTGGGGGAGGGGATCTCTCAGCCTGGCCTGCACCCTTTTGCAGCATGGGAGCCCCTGGGAATGTCCCATGGAGATTGGGCCTAAGCCATCAATTGGATAGCCTTAGCACTGCTACAGAGGTGGGCCTTTGTGCTCGCCAGCTGTCAGCCCGGCTTGTGGCTGAGTGGTGCTCCACCTGTGGGAGCACACTGACCTGTTGAGAGTCTGCCCCCTGGTGGTCAGTGTGCATTATAGTGACTGGTTGTCCTGCCTTTCTGTCTATTTGCATATTAGCCTTTTATTATATAGGATAACAAAAATATGTAGCTGATACCAAGCCTTATAAAAGGTCCAGGGGAAATAATGGAGACTTATTTAACACTCTTTGTAATACTTTAAGCAATAAAACAAAATTAAAAAAATAGAATAAATAATTATGCTTTCAAATTGAAAAACAATTTTGGTGAATGTGAAATGTAAATGAATGAACCTTAGATTGTGATTTTATAATGGTTTGTCAAATAGTTGGGTCAAAATATCTGTTTCAAAATAGGTACCTTAAATATCATGTATCTGTGGGTGGCAGACAGGGATGGTCATTACCGGAGTCAGAGAACTGGATCATTTCCATGGGCCTCAAATAAAACTCTTAGTGTACTTGGTACTTCTTTAGTGCTAATAATTATGTGCATTTTAATCAAAGAAAGATATTATGTTACCCAAGAGGAGGGAAAATACATATTAAGAGATATAATTTAATATGAAAAAAAAACAATTGTCTTCAACTTGTGATATTCAAATAAAATGATAGTCTTCAAACTACTTTGGAAACTTCATAAAGCTTAATAGAAAATATTTATCTGTGGTATGTTTTCACAGACTGACATTTTTTATTGCCTCTGTCTGAAATTCTATCAAGCCCATGAGTAACTAACAGCTATTATCTCATATTGGTTAGAGAACTCTGAGAAGCAGTTGTATTTATCATTGAATAAATGGGAAAGTGGAAAAATAACCATTTCCAAATAAATTTAGCTTGTTCAACAGCACAGTCTTTCAAAACATGGGGCTTATGGTAAGAAAGGGTTGGATATAGTGAAAGCGCTAACAAAAGAAGTTTCTTGGAGAAGGCAAGGTTGAAGAACCACTGAATTAATACACTGAGCAGGGCTTTATCATCTACTAATGGAGCCTGAGGAAATTCAGTATAAAAAAGGATGTTTTGATTCAGTGGGGAGTGGAAGGGCCTGAAGTCTCCCTGGGAATGGGCGTGTTTAGCAATATCAGGTGAGGTCATGATGATCTTATCAGTGTCACAGTTTGGCCTCCAAATGACTCTGTAGTCATTTGACCCTGGCAGCTCAAAATTAGAAACTTGCCTTGGCTGAGAGTTCTGAAATACAGCAAGTATGGCAAGAGTACCTGTTCCCCCTCCTTCTTAGCACTGGGTGGGGTAGGCAAAACTCTGAAATCCCAAGCTTCTTGTTAACCTAGGATCAACTTCAGGACTTTAACACAGAGCCAGATGAGAGAAGCCAAACAGAAAGACACTTGTGTTATGACCACATGAAAATGTGTCCTTATGGGCTGCTGGGGCTGACATCTTGATAACATTCAGGCGCCAGGAAGCTGCACAGATGGGGCCCAGTCTCTGGACCACATGCTTCTCATCTATGGCATAAGCATGACCTTTGTGAATTATTCCTGTTGGAATTTTCATCTCTGTTCATGGGCCATAAACCTTACTTCTACAGTTAGGACCCAAGTTATGCCAAAATAGAAAATTTAAACATTTCTGCTCACTTGTCTGAAAGCTCCCTTCCCCAATTTGCAAGACTGACTTGGTCCTCATTTCTAGCAACTCACAATAATTTGCTGTGCTATTTAGGCATTCCATCAGTTTTGCTACAGATATTCACATCTTGTGCGATCTGCTTACTCAATACCATGTTAGTGTGAATGAAAAGTTTTGGCAAATACATGTAAGTAAAAGAAAGAAAGTTAACTGTTCAAGATGGCAAGTCTTTTACTACACTAAAGCTGTTAGTAGTCAAAGGTATATCAGATTTGCTTTTATTTTCTAAAAAGAATTCAAAGCAGAGAAAAATCTATTTAGAAAACATGATTCTTCAGGTTAGGATAATGAATCTTTATTTCAATTATGTATATCTTTATATGTGATCTGATAACTAGGACCTTAGAGTTAGAATATTTCTCTGTTAAGTTGAAGCTTTTAAATTTCAGTTGTATAAGTTTCTTCATCAGTAAAGTAAGGATTAATACTGACTTTATAAAATTCATGAAAAGTAATAATGTTACCTGCTTCCCACAGATGTCAGAAGCTGTGTACTTATGTGTGCTGCTGATGCTATACTTAGTTTTGCATTCGTTTCTTATGAAGCTTTCCCATATTATATGTAATTGAAAATGCCCTTAAAGGGGTTATTAGTAACAATAATAAAAATAAAGAAAATGAGCAAATAAAAGGTTTATTACCATACAAAATTACCATTAAAAACAAAAAAAGAATAAGGATCAGAATATCTTTACAGACAATGAAAACATGCCAGAAAAATATGTTCACAAACATATTAAAATGATACCTAATATTTCCAATTGAGCCCAAAGCAATTAAGAAAATGATAGAAACTATGAAATAAAAACATGAATCAGAATTAGAAAAACTCACAAGCATGATGATTAAAGAGAAAGAATATTTTAAAAGAGGTGAGAAACTTAGGAAAGAATTGGAAATAAAAGATAATGTCAGGAATGAAGACTTTTTAAAAAAATCTTTATTGTTGAGATTATTACAGATGTCCTCCCCCCTCCCCAATAGCTTCCCACCACCTGGTTTTCACCCAACTCCAGACCCTTGACACCGTATTGTCTGTGACCATAGGTACTGCATAAATGCATATAAGATCTTTGTCTACTAGTGATCCCTTCCCACACTCCCACATGCTCTCTTCCCTCTGAGAATCGTCAGATTGTTCCATTTCCATACCCCTGATTCTATTCCATTCACTAGTTCTGGTCCTCAGATTTTTTATTCATTTGATTTTTAGATTCACTTGTTGATAGATATGTATTTGTTGTCACTTTGTTCATAATTTTTTATCTTTACCTTTTTCTTCTTCCTCTTCTTAGAGAATACCCTTCAGCATTTCATGGTAGTGATGAACTCCTTTAGCTTTTTCTTGTCTGTGAAGCTCTTTATCTCACCTTCAATTCTAAATGATAGCTTTGCTGGGTAGAGTAATCTTGGTTGTAGGTTCTTGCTATTCATCACTTTGAACATATCTTGCCACTCCCTTTTGGCCTGCATAGTTTCTGTTGAGAAATCAGATGACAATTGTATGGTACTCCCTTGTAGGCAACTAACTGCTTTTCTCTTGTTGCTTTTAAGACTCTCTCTTTGTCTTTTGCTCTTGGCATTTTAATTATGATATGTCTTGGTGTGTTCCTCTTTGGATTCCCCTTGTTTGAGGTTCTCTGTGCTTCCTGGACTTGTAAGTCTATTTCTTTCACAAGCCAGGGAAAGTTTTCTGTCATTATTTCTTCAAATATGTTTTCAATATCTTGCTCTCTCTTTTTCTTCTGGAACCCCCATAATTTGGATGTTGGTGCACTTGAAGTTGTCCCAGAGGTTTCTTACACTATCTTAATATTTTTGGATTCTTTTTTCCTTTTGCTTTTCTGGTTGGGTGTTTTTTGCTTCCTCATATTTCAAATCATTGACTTGATTCTTGGAATCCTCTAGTCTACTGTTGAATCTCTATATGTTATTTTTTATTTCAATTTATGTTTAATTTCTGACTGGTCCTTTTCCATTTTTTGGTATTCTCACTAAGATCCTTGAATGTCTCACTAAGTTCCTCAGAGATTTCTAGAAGATTCGTGAGTAACCTTGTAATTGTGGTTTTTAACTCTACATCCAGTAGTTTGCTTTCTTCCATTTCTTTCATTTGTGACATGTTTCTTTGTCTGCATTTTGGCTGCTTCCCTGTGTTTGTTTCTATGTATTGGGTAGCTGCTAAGCCTCCTTGAGTTGATAGAGTAGCCATGTGTAGTAGGTGTCCAAATGGTCCAAGTGGCTCAGCCTCCCCAATCACCTGAGGTGGATACTCTTGGTGCACATCTTTGTGGCCTGTGTGTATAGTCTTGTAGTTGAGCCTTGATTGCTGTTGGTATCACTGGGAGGAATTAAGCTCCAGGCCAATTGGCTTTGGGGACCAGCTGTGACTATAGTGGGAGAGCTGCTGTGCAGAAGTCACCCTTATGGGGCAAAACTTGCTTTAGTGGGACTTTGGTGCTCACTGAGTCTGGCCCCTGAGTGTGTCCCTTATGGATGTGAGGAGTTGTAATCTGGTATGGTCTGACACTGACCACTGGGTACACTGGCTCTTGGATCTCCAACAAGGTGCAAAGTCAGCCACTGCCTGGGACCAACTAGCAGTAGGTACAGAGAGATCTTCAGATTCCTACTGTTTGTATCAGGCTTTGAAGTGCCCACGAGACCCAGCTCTGAAGCAAGGCAGGCTGATGCTAGTGTGAGCCTTGGGCCTTTTATTGATAGCTTTGGGGCTCTCAGACCCAGCTGCAGCTTGTTTGACAGGTTTTAGGCTGAGAAAGGACAGGCCATTCATATACAAAACCTGCTGTGCACAGCTTGGGTGGGGTTGTAAATTGGTTAAGGCAGGGTCTCAGGGAATCTCCAGGGGAGAGGGAACAGAAATGTGTGCCAGTCAGCCCTGCACTGGGGAGGTTCCAGCATGGGAACAATGACCGCTGCGAGCACCTCAATCTGGAAGAAAGCCACTCCTGAGTTCCTGCCCTGATACTAGACAGTCCAATTTCTCCCCATATTTGTCTGGGTCCCCCAGAGCCTTGGCTGTCACTAGGCTCAGAGCAAGTGGGAGATTGTAAATTCAGTTCGCAGTGCTGGCCTTTTAAGAGGAGCAGTTGGGTCTCTAGCAGCCTGTGTGTCACTCAGCCCCAATCTGTACGGGTTTTAACAGTCTGTAATTCTTACAGCCTGTAGGGACTTCTTCTCCCAGCTATGGAACCCTGCGCAGGGGGTCTGGTATGGGACCGGGACTCATTGCTCTTCCAGGCAGACTCCAAAGAGGTGATCTCCTTCCTGACTAAAACATCGGTACACCTGGCCTGGGTGTTCAGTCCGTTCTGCGCCTCCACACCTCCTACCAGTCTCAATGCACTTTCTTCTTTACCTTTCTAGTTGTAGTACTTCCACTCAGCCAGCTTTCCCATGGTTCTTGATGATAGTTGTTCTGTGTTTTAGTTGTAATTTTGATGTGGTTGTGAGAGGCAGCAAGTACAGGAGTTTACCTATGCTGCTATCTTGGTTCCTCTGCTCAGGAATGAAGGCTTTAAGGAAAGGAAACCAAGGCAAATAAACATAACAGCTAGTACCTTAAGAAATATAAAATGTGAAAAAGAGGAAACACATTCATAATAGCCCCCAAATGAAAGCAGCCAAATATCCATTAACTGGTGAATAGATAAAGAAATTTTCATTTATCCCAAAATTAATACTGCTTACCAATAAAAAGACTGAACTAATTATACATGCATCAACATGAATAAATCTGAAAAACATTATGCTACATGAAATGTCAGACACAAAAATGCTATATGCTTTGTGATTCCATTTAAATTATATTCTAGAAAAGGAAAAATATAGGAACAGTGAATGGATCATTGATTTGTTGGAGGCTGAAAGTATATGTATGTGGTGAAGCGGCAGGCAATTAACTGCAAAGAGTCATGAGAAAACTTTTGGGTTAATGGAAATGTTCTTTATCTTGATTACACTCATACCTCCATTTGCCAAAGCTTACCAAACTGTATACTTTAATTTTATTGGATGCAAATTATATTTCAGTGAGAATAAAGAAGTAAAAAAATAAAATAAAAGGGATTTAAGAAAAGTAGATACAAGTAGATTTCAAAGAGGATGAAACATTTATATCTAATTTAATAAAAGAGTAATATGCAAATTAACCCTCACTCCATTACACCCAAGCCACACTCACCAGCTAAGCCACACCCACCAGCCAATCAGAGTGATGTTATGCAAATTAACCCAGCCAAGATGGCAGCCGGCAGCCACAGAACTGGAACAAGCAGGAGACTTGCCCTGATGATGGAGAAAGCCTAGGCAGGCTGTGGCCTCCGCTCAAGGCAACAGTTTCAATTATAGAAGATAAATAACCCCCAGAAACCTGCTTCCAGCCAGCCTCCTTGGGACCTTGGGTCAATGGGAGCTGTGGCCAGCTGAAAATGGCCCTGGGTCCCTACTAGGGTGCCTGGCCAGCCTGGGTGAGGGACTGTGGGCAGCCTGAAAATGGCCCTCAGCCCCTCACCCAGGCTGGCTACACCCCCATGGGGTGAGGGTCCCACTGGGGGGCTTGATCAGCCTGCAAACAGCCTTCAGTCCCCCTCACCCAGGCTGGCCAGGCACACCAGCAGGTGGACATCCCTTGAGGGGTCTCAGACTGTGAGAGAGCACAGGCCAGGCCAAGGGACCCCCCTGAGTGCACAAATTTTTGTGCACCGGGCCCCTATCCTATCTAATAAAAGAGTAATATGCAAATTAGGCATCACTTCATCACAAAGATGGCCGCCCCCATAGCCACAAGATGGTGGTGCCCATGGCCACATCCTATCTAATGAGTAATATGCAAATTAGGTTCACTCTGTCACAAATATGACTGTCCCCATAGCCACAAGATGGTCAGCCCCATAGCCAAAAGATGGCTTCCCCCATAGCCACACCACTGAAGTGGTCAGGCCTGTTAACTAGGCAGGTGGCGGGGAGGTGGCAGAGGCCTCAGGCATGGGCAAGGGTAGAGCTGGTGATTGGAGGGGCCTGGGCTCTGCAGAGCCAGCAATTGGAGGGGCAGGGGCGGAGCCTGCGATCACAGGGGTCTGGGCAATGGTGGAGCTGGTGAAACAGGCGCCTGGGGGTCCCCTGCCCAGGCCTATAGGCTTGGCCAGAGGTTGCAGTGGGGCAGGGGTGGAGCCGATGATCTCAGGGCCTGGGCAGGGGCAGAGCCTGCAATCACAGGGGTCTGGACATGAGCGGATCTGGCAATGCAGGCCTGTAACCTTGGCCAGAGGCTGCCAGTGGGACAAGGGCAGAGCCAGTGATGGCAGGGGTCAGGATCAGAGCCGGCGATGGCAGAGGCCTGGGCTCTGTGAAGCCAGCGATCAGAGGAGCTTGGGGGTCTTCTGGCCAGGCCTGCAGCCTCAGCTAGAGCTTAGAGGCTTGGGCAAGGTTGGAGCTAGGATTGGAGGGGCAGGGGTAGAGCCGGTGATCAGAGTGAACTACAGAGGAAACACCTTTTCTTACTGCTCATTGGCTAAGCTCCCTGTATGCCACTGGTAATATTCTTACTAACTTGGGTAATAAGAATCCCGAAAGGTGATCTAGGGTTTTCCCACCACACTCCTGGAGAAAAAAAATGAAGGTCCACTGCTGGAGGGCTAAGAAATATCATATCCTGCCCTAGCTGGTTTGGCTCATTGCATAATGCCTCAGTCTGCTGACTACAGGGTCTGGACACAATTCTGACCAAGGGCATGTACCTAGGTTGCAGGCTCCTCCCTGGCTGGGGCCCAGGTCAGGGCATATGCAGGAGGCAATCAATCAAAGGGTTCCTCTCACTTTGTTGTTTCTCTTTGTTTTTCCCTTCTCTTCCACGTTGTCTAAAAATCAATGGAAACATATCCTTAGGTGAGTATAAAAAAAAAAAGAAAGAAAGAAAGAAATGTCATATCCTATGAAAGACACATCTTGAAAATGCGTAAAGAAAGTTGTCATTTTTTCATGGTGAAGGGACTGGAGTCCATGTTGATGAAAACACCTTGGTGACTGTGGTGATTGGCAGTGGCTGCAGCAGTAGGGTGATGGGGCTGGTACCTTCCCCTGATAATCCTGGTCACCTACCACAAAGGGAGGCCAGACTGTGGCTTAGGTCTGCTCCCCAAGGGGAGCAGGGAGCAGGCCTAAGCTGTCAGTAGAACACCCTCTGAGGGCTCTGTATGTGAGAGGGGGCAGGCTGGGCTGAGGAACCTCCCCCAGTGCACAAATTTCATGCACTGGGCCCCTAGTATATATATAAAAGGCTAATATACACAGTGTCCCCTTTGGAATTTGACCATGAGACCTGGAGTTAGATAGTTCGCTATGATGTGTGCTGACCTCCAGGGGGTGGCACGGAACATGGCGGGTGACCAGTGGTGGTGGCAGGGCACTAAGGGAATTAGAGAAGGAGGAGGCGAGGAGGCAGGGAACCTGATTGGCCCTGATTGCTGGCCAGGCCTAGGGACCCTACACATGCACAAATTTTGTGCACTGGGCCTCTAGCATCTGCATAATAGGAATTCCCAAGAAAGAAAACTAAAACAGTGGACTACAATCACTATTAACAACTATACTTCATGAAAACTATCTTGAAATAAATTTTTAAATGTTTTAAAATTATATATTGGAAAGGAACTATAAATATGAGGCAAAGAAAATCTACTAAGAAAACTAAAAACTATTAAACTATAAAAAGAAGAAAAAATGTTCTATAGTTATCTAGGCTAAACAATCAAGTCATTAATAGGAGAAAGAATATGAGCTTATGACTAGATTTTTGTCAACTGATTAAAAATATTTATTTTTGCCAGAAGAAACTGGAGTAACATATTTAAGAAACTTGGGGAAAGAAAATGGGAGTTAAAGAGTTTGCCAAATAGTACTTCAAGTGTAAAGTTTATAGGCAAACTTGCAAGAAATCTGGGAATGTTTTTTCCTGAGCTGTTGCTGAGGAATGCCTGAATATGTGTTAGGTAGAATGACTGGAGACATGTCATGAAGGACTGCTGGCAGTGATTTCATTGGCTGATAAAAACCACAAAAAGAAAGACAACCATATGCAACTCTTGACAAAGCTGTACAACACTGTTATGAACTAGTCTTGACCAAAAAAAAAAAGAAAGGAAAAAGTAAACAGAAACCTGAATACAATCAAGCTTTTAGATCTATCAGTTTCCAGGAAACAGGGGAATGGAGTATGTTAAGTAATACCACCGGGTTGCAATCAGCAAAACCCAGACTTTGTGAAATGTGAAACTGCAGGATAGACCATCTTACTTCTTCAACAAAATTTGCAAAACAGAAAGGGAGAGAGAAAGAAAGATTAATAGGGATCTAAGAGTCATCTTAACTAACCAGTATATGGACCTTGTTGAGGAAATGACACTGATTTATTTGATAACTAGGAGCCTGGTGCACAAAAATTTGTGCACTTGGGAGGTCCCTCAGCCCGACCTGTGCCCTCTCGCAGTATGGGACCCCTCTGGGGATGTCCACCTGCTGGTGTGCCTGGTCAGCCTGGGTGAGGGGCTGATGGCTGTTTGCAGCCTGGCCAAGCCCCCCAGTGTGGATCCTCACCCCGTTGGGGTGTGGCCAGCCTGGGTGATGGGTTGAGGGCTGTTTTCAGGCTGCCCACAGCCCCTTCAGGTTTTGGGTCCCTACTGGGGTACCTGGCCAGCCTGGATGAGGGGCTGATGGCTGTTTGCAGGCTGGCCAAATCCCCCAGTGGGATCCCTCACCCCATTAGGGTGTGGCCAGCGTGGGTGACAGGCTGAGGGGTGTTTTCAGACTTTCAGGCTGCCCACAGCTCCCATTGACCCAATGTCCCAGCAAGGCTGGCTGGAAGCACATTTCTGGGGTTTGTTTATCTTCTATAATTGATACACTGTTCCTTTAAGCCAAGGCCTAGGCAGGTAAAGAAACCTCCTCTCTGCTTCACCTCGTGGCTTCTATAATTGAGACACTGTTGCCCTTAGAAGTGAGGCCCGGCCCGCTGTTTGCTTCAGCTCCCGAGGCTTCTATGATTGAGACAATGTTGCAAATATGTTGTTGCCTGGAGCCAGGAGATGCCCAGGTGGTCTGCAAACACTTTTACCCCTGCTGCAAGGGAAACTGCCTGTTTACTCAGCTCCGTGAGTGCCGGCTTCCATGTTGGCTGGGCTAATTTGCATACAGTCACTCTGATTGGCTGGTGGGCGTGGCTTAGGCAACCCGAAATATTATGCTTTTATTATATAGGATACTAAGGAATTAGTTTTTGAAAGGTCATAATAATGGTATTGTGGCTGTGTTTGAAGAGGAGTCCTTGTCCTTCAGTAATACATACTGAAGTGGTTAAATTAAATGACAGTATGGCTAGGATTTGCTTCAAAATAACTTGAAGTTGGTGGGAATGGATGGGACCGTAGATGAAGCAGGACTGGTCAAGATGGATAACTGCTACTGCTGGGTGATAGGGGTTCACTATCCTGTTCTCCCTGATTTTGTTTTCTAGGAAATTTACATAATAAAAGATTAAAAAGTAGAATGACTGACTTTATATAATATTTTTCACTAACCTGAAGTGAGACTATTATCATTCTCTAGGACCAGAGAGGTGATCATTTGCCCCACGACATGTGAGTAGCATTTGAATCACAAATCTAATCCTCGTTCTCTGACGTTGTCTCTCCACAGACTGTCTAAGCCTTACTGTCTTAAAAGCAGAGGTGGCTCTTTTCTTTGGTTGTTTGGGTGAGTTTTCCTAGTGGTCTGACCTTCAGCGTGGACTGTGATTCCCGCAGCAGCACCACACTTTTCACTCTTCAATGACAAGCTCACAGTTTGCTCCTCCCGCTTACCTTCAGGCACGACCTCTTTGTGCCAGGCTACCTCTCTCTTTGTTTCTCACTACATGTTAACTCTTCTCTGTTTTATTTGCTTTTAATTTCTATTTTCTCCCTTCCCCCCTCCCCTTCTGTGGTGTCCTTTCCCCCCATAGTCTTTCTCCATCTATAAAGTGACTTTTCAACTGGTTATGGCTCTTTTATTCCCAGCTATGCTCATTCTTCCTCATTCTCGCCCTGATGACCACCTCTCTTTCAAAGATTTGGCTTCAGGTGAGTTTGAGAAACAAAACCAGCAAAGAGAGCTCTCATGAGGCAGCTCACATGGAAAGGAACCCAAATAATAGCATTCAGAATCTAGGAAGGCTTGTGATTTTTTAAGTTAAACATTAGTATGAGAGGAACCCTGGCACCTTGAACAAAGTAGGTATTCCATTAATATTTATGAATGACATCAATGAACAGGAAATGAAATGATGTACTCAGAAAAGCTCATTTTAGGACAAAAATAGTCCTTCCTCTATGCCTTTTGAGGTGTTGGAATCAGTTTTGGAATTAGTTTTCATTCCTATTAGCCTTGCTTTCTGTACCCAGGAAATGAATACACCATAGACCTGTGAGGTAAGGCCTTGCTCTTTCATGGAGTGCAGTCGGCCCACCTGGTCAGTGTAGCACAGAAACACTAGATTGGGAGTTTTTTGATAGTGGGACCTTGTTGATTCAAGTGTATACCTCTGTGCTTAGGCCCCGTGTAATTCTAGGCTATTGCATCATGTCATTTCTCTTGCTCAGATCAAATGTTAGGAAGGGTCTCTGCTAGGTCACACACCTCTGCTACTACTACTTAAGGCAAACTTAAGGTGACTGACCAGACGTCCCGCTTTTGGCGGGACAGTCTTGATTTTTAACAATTTGTCCCGCATCCCTCCCCGCCCCCCCCCCCCCCCCCCCCCCCCCCCCCCCCCCCCCCCCCCCCCCCCCCCCCCCCCCCCCCCCCCCGTCAGTGGTTTACCGCTTTAAATCTGGTCACCTTAGAAAACAGGACTTTTGTTTCCGGAATATTTTGTTGTCTCCCCTCTCCCACCTTTGTCTCTCTCTGCTCTCTTCCAAGTACTCTACACCCTCATGTTTTCCCCTGACGAAAGCCCCTCCATCACCACAACAACTTCAAAGACTTGCTGGTCCCCAAATGTCCTGCATTCTCATTGGACTGGCGTCCTTTGCACTAATAATCCTACACCACCTTCACCAGCATTGTTATTTCTAGGTTACTGATCTAAGATGGAGCATTTGTTTAAAGTGAGTCTTTATAAAATGTGAATAATAAGCAGGCTTTGTCCAAATTAATTTCGGCTTAGTGGAATGTGTAAAGAGATTGTTCTAAATTCTATAATGGGACTCCCTATTGGAAGAGGTATTAATTAGGCATCCCACTAGAAAGTTTACTGATCCCTCCTCAGCTTTGTCACTCCTCCATGACACATGGGACTTACTGTGAGGCTGACCCAGCTTTAGGGAAGTACTTTGTTGTCCTGCCGCGAGCCCATGAGCCAGGAAATAATTTCTAGGCTTTGTCTGGTAAAGTCCATCAACTTGCTTTGAAGGAAGCCTAGAGGAAGAAACCAGGAAATCAATAGAGGCTTTTGTGTTGCCCTTACGCATCTCTAAGGGAAGAGATTTTCACCACCTCTTTGGTATGCCAATGTATCACAAACTTTATGACCACTACGATTCTGTGGTGTAATTTAAAGAGAATTAAAAAAATGCAGATGCACACAAATGTTCATACATTTAAAAAAATACTGTGTGACTTTAAACTGTCAGATTCCTATAGTGTTTTCTAGAAGTAGAAAATTTTTAAGACAGATCCAGTAATATTTAAACCCAAGATAAGTTTTGATATTGATCTGTAACAAAGTAGGCGAGATTTAGTGATAAATTAGATCAAGAATTAAGACCTAACAAGGGAAGGCATTTGCTGTACATTTACTGTTTACTTGTATTGTAGCACCACCTAGTGTTGATAGAGAAATGAGTTCTCCATAGCTTTCCTAGTTTTCTTACCTCCCAACTGAGAGGTACCCAAAGTATACTGGTACTCTTGGCCTGTCCGCCAAAACAATGCTGCTCAAAAATGTTTCTAAGTTATAAAATTCAGATAAATGAAGTATTATGCCTTCAATTAGGTAATGATTAGAATGTACATATTTATTGACATGTGTATATGACATTTTAAAAAATGTATTTTTACTGATTTCAGAGAGGAAGGGAGAGGGAGAGAGGGAGAGAGGAAGAGAGGAAGAGCAGGAGAGAGAGGGGGAGAGAGAGAGAGAGAGAGAGAAACAACAACGAGGAGAGAGAATCATTGATTGACTGCCTCCTGCATGCCCCATCCTGGAGATCGATCCCACAACTGGGGCATGTACCCTTGCCAGGAATTGAACCCAGGACCCTTCAGTCTGCAGGCTGACGTTCTATCCCCTGAGCCAAACCAGCTAGGGCCATATATGACATATTTTATTGTTTTTAGGCCTAATGTATTTTTATTTCCTAAAAACAAAAAAACAAAACAACCTGTAGGTGCTGGGAAATTACTGATGATTTTTAACTTCAGTTGCTCCTTCAACAAACAAATCTTTAAATGGTGAAACATCAGTTCCTCTGAACATACTGCTGCCATATTAGGTCCAGGGTTACTACTTTTGCACCAACTCCTTTCCTTCTACTCTTGACAGAGAACATCAGCTGGGGGTATGGACTTTTAGAACTTCACTATCTGAAGTATGGTCCAAGGGCTGGAAGCTTAGGCAACACCTGGAAACCTATTGGGAATGCAGGATCTCTGCCCCTGCCCCACATCTAGTGAATCAGAGCCTGCCCACTAATAAGATCCCCAGGTGACTGAAATGCCCATTAAATTTGAGAAGCACTGTTTTAGAGACTTATTCTTGCCCCTCCCCCACCAAAGATTGAACATCAGTCAAACCAAGACTAAAGACTCATTATAATTTTGGATTGTCATTTTATTCTTGGAAAAAGTAACATAAATGTTGTCTGACCCTGACTTATTTTATGTAAATTATATCGCTGCTGCTGTTGGGACTTATATCAGCAAACAAAGAAGTCACAGTCCTTTTGTACCGGATCTATCAGTTTCATCTCTTGGGAGACATAATCAGAGAGCCAATGAAGAAGCTGAGAGGAAAATCGCCAACTCTGAAATTTTAGAGCATGCAGATGCTAACAAAATATTTAGGTTTGCTGTGATAGACTCAATTTGAACAGAGTGTAGAAGTTGAGGCCTAACTAATTCCTGACAATTGAGATAGGAAGGAATGCTTAGAAACTGTATTATTATTAAAGTTGGAAATTTTAAAGATTGCATTTTTTAAAGGCTTAATTTTATCTCTTCTATTTATACATCTAGTAAGTTTAATATAAAAATAAGAGTAGTTACTGCCTTTTGTTTTTTGGTTAATTTACATTGGCTCCTAAATTTTAACAAATTTAGTTAATATCATTCACAAATTTAGTTACATTTCCTAAAACATTTTAACCTATATAATGACTTCAAACATCTTAGATGAGTAATAGGATAAACTTAAAAAGTAATCTTTCTATGCACTTAGATAAATTAGAAAATGTAATAAACCAAACTCATAAGTATGATAAACTAGATGCTTTAATATTAAAAATAATACAATTCTTTTATTAAAACCATAGCTTATATTAATTAAGCATTTCAAATTAAAACTTGAAGGCACTATTATATTTCAGATTCTTTAAAACATCTCAAAAATTTGCCCTGACCAGTTTGGCTCAGTGGATACAGCGTCAGCCTGTGGACTGAAGGGTCCCAGGTTCGATTCCGGTCAAGGGCATGTACCTTGGTTACAGGCACATCCCCAGTAGGGAGTGTGCAGGAGGCAGCTGATCAATGTTCCTCTCTCATCGATGTTTCTAACTCTCTATTCTTCTCCCTTCCTCTCTATAAAAAATCAATAAAATATATATTTTAAAAAAAATCTCAAAAATTAAGTAATTAACACAGATTATCTGCACAATTACAAACCTCCTGCTAAATTTAGAACAAAGTACCATGGCTTAGGTTATATTTTTTTACTTATTTCTTCACTAGAGGCCCGGTGCACAAAAATTTGTGTACTCGAGAGGGTCCCTCAGCCTGGCCTATGCCCTCTCACAGTCTGGGACCCTTC
>PVJC01003019.1:0-73794 GCA_004026665.1 Murina feae
CGCTTTTATTAGTTTAGATAAGCGATGTTGTCATTGGTTTATGATATAATATTTGATACTATTTAGTAGTGGTTGGAGTATTTCTATTCATTTTTAGCTCACTGTTATTTTATGTATATTTCAAACTGGAATATGTCTAAAAAATATATTTAGGGCAAGATTTGAGACAGACTTAGGATTATGTGGGTTTTGTTATTTTAAGCTAGTATATACTTACAATATGGAATATACTTTTTTTTTTTTTAAATACAGGGCAAGCTTGATGATTACCAGGAGCGAATGAACAAAGGGGAACGTCTTAATCAAGATCAGCTGGTAAAGATGCTACATTTTTATTTAAGATTATATGTCCAATATTTTTAACAGCAAAATTAATTTGATGTTTGTGTTTCCAGTAAAGTAGTTTTGTCTTTGTTATTTTAGGATGCCGTATCTAAGTACCAGGAAGTCACAAATAACTTGGAGTTTGCAAAAGAATTACAGAGGAGTTTCATGGCATTAAGTCAAGATGTAAGTAAAAGGTGGTATATGTGTATGAAATACTAAAAATATGGAAGGCAGAAAATTTGTTGTTTCTCTGTTTTTAGTCCTTGTCATTACAATTGATAAGCTCTGCAAAGTGAAGAGGTTGGATCCAATTATATCTAAGATGCTTTCCAGTTCTGTAAAGTTTAACACGTGAAAGGTAGATGCCTTTTAAATGGACTGACTTTCAGATATGACAAACGTGTAATAGTTACCCTAAGGTTTTCATTGGTTTAAAAAATACATAAGCATGTTAGGCACTTAAAAAATATATAAGCATGGTAGGCATTTATTTTATATATTCCTTCATGTTTAATGACCATCTTACAAGTTCCTTAACTATCAGAAAATAGGCTTGTGTGTATAGTTGGTAACAGACAGGCAGCTCTCCACAGGGGGAGTAGCTGAGTTTTCTGGTGCATGCATGCCCTGCAGATGTTGGTGGGCACCAGCTTCTTAAAAAATTATATGTGTAATTTCAGGGAGGAAGGGAGAGGGAGACAGAGATAGAAACATCAATGATGAGAGGGAATCACTGATCAGCTGCCTCCTGCATGCCCACTAGTGGGGATGGAGCCCGCAACCCGGGCATGTGCCCTGATCCAGAATCGAACTGTGACCTCCTGGTTCTTAGGTTGGACTATTAGGGATCTTAAGGAATGTGGCAGACTGATAACATTGCTCTTGATCCAACAAAATGGAGTGTTTTCCCCCAAATATCTTTTTAAAAAAATATATATTTTATTGATTTTTTACAGAGAGGAAGGGAGAGAGATAGTTAGAAACATGGATCAGATGTCTCCAGTGGCCCCCCCTTCCTCCCCACTGGGGATGTGCCCGCAACCAAGGTGCATGCCCTTTACCAGAATCGAACCCGGGGCCCCTCAGTCTGTAGGCCAATGCTCTATCCACTGAGCCAAACTGGTTAGGGCCCCAAACATCTTTTGATATGATAAAAGCCTTTAGGAACAGGATAAAAATGAAATACAAAGTCAAATAATGTGTTCAGATTTGAGACCAGAAAATTAATATCTTTGTGAGTTAGTGTTAACTTATTTGGACAAAGGCTAACAATGTTAGAATATAAAGTTATCCCTAATTTGATGAAATGAATAAACAATTTATTATGTGACTAGAGGCCCAGTGCATGAAATTTGGGCACTTGGGCAGGGGTTGGGGGCAGGTCCCTCAGCCCAGCCTGAACCCTCTCGCAATCTGGTAGCCCTTGGGGAATGTCCAACTGTCACCACTGTGCTCGCCAGCTATGAGCCTGGCTTCTGGCTGAGCAGCGCTCTCCCTGTGGGAGCTCGCTGATCACCAGGGAGCCAGCTCCTGTGTTGAGCGTCTGCCCCCTGGTGGTCAGTGCATGTCATAGCAACTGGTTGTTTTGCCATGTGGTCGATTTGCATATTACCCTTTTATTACATAGGATTTATTATATAGGACTAGAGGCCTGGTGCACGAAATTTGTGCACTGGGGGTGAGAGGAGGTTGTGGGGCAATATACCCTTCAGTCCAGCCTGCACCCTCTCCAATCTGGGACCCCTCAGGGGATGTCTGACTGCCGGTTTAGGATTGGGCCTAAATTGGCAGTTGGATATTCCTCTCACAATCTAGGACTGCTGGCTCCTAACTGCTCACCTGCCTGCTGCCCACCTGCTTTATCACCCCTAACTGCCCCCCCTGCCAGCCTGACCACCCCTAGCTGCCTGCCGGCCTGGTTGCCCCTAACTGCCCTCACCCCCAGCTGGCCTGGTTGCCCCCAACTGCCCCCCTGCTGGCCTGGTTGCCCCACGCAGCTTGCTGTTCAGTCGTTTGGTCATCCCTCACTAACCCCCCTGCCGGCCTTGTTGCCCCACACAGCTTGCTGTTCAGTTGTTACTATTATTGTGCTGGTGTCCTGGACTATTTGCATATTCCTCTATTAGTATAAATAGGATGAGAGGCAGTATAGTACAAAGATTATAAGTTCTGATTCTGGAACCAGACTGTCTGGTTTGAATACTAATCCTGCCATTTTTATTTAATAACTAGAGGCCCGGTGCACAAAAATTTGTACCTCAGGGGTGGGGGGGGTGTCCCTCAGCCCGGCCTGTGCCCTCGCAGTCTGGGACCCCTTGGGGGATGTCCATTTGCTGGCTTAGGCTGCTCCCCAGGGGATTGGGCCTGAGCTGGCAGTCAGACATCCCTCTGGCAGCCGAGGAACTCTGGGGGGATGGCCACTTGCCAGCAGGGTGCAGGCCTAAGCTGCAGTCGGACATCAGCGCTGCTGAGGAGGTGGGAGAGGCTCCCACCACCACTGCTGTACTGACAGCCTTCAGCTTGGCTTGTGGCTGAGCAGAGTTCCCCCTGTGGGAGCACACTCACCACCAGGGGGCAGTTCCTGCATTGAGCGTCTGCCCCCTGGTGGTCAGTGTGTGTCATAGGGACCAGTTGTTCCCAGCCATTCTGCTGTTAGGGTCAATTTGCATATTACCCTTTTATTGTATAGGATTATATGACTTGGAATGGGTTACTTAATTTCGCTATTCCTTGATCAGTCTGGATTTTCCAGAGAAACGGAACCAGTAGGATAAAACGAGAAGGATGAGACAAGGGGGAGGAGAGGGGAAAGACTATCACTCTGCTTCTGTTTTCTAATCTATAAAATGCCAATAGTAATACTACCTACCTCATCAGAAGATTGTGCTTAGAATAGTATTTGATGCATAACTAATAAATTTCATGCAAAACTAATATTTCATGTACTTAATATTCTTACTAAATTCAATTAAAGTTTGATGATATCTTTCAGAACTAAAGGAAATTTAATTTACACTCAAGTAGGGATTTGTTCCCTTTAGCTTAGGTGAGAGCCTGAGTCTTGATGAACCATGAACTCTGCCCACTTTTTCTGATACTATACAATTAAAAAAAATTTTTTAATTGATTTTTTACAGAGAGGAAGGGAGAGGGATAGAGAGTTAGAAATATCGATGAGATAGAAACATTGATCAGCTGCCTCCTGCACACCTCCTACTGGGGATGTGCCCGCAACCCAGGTACATGCCCTTGACCAGAATCAAACCTGGGACCCTTCAGTCTGCAAGTGATGCTCTATCCACTGAGCCAAACCGATACTATACAATTTGACCCACTGATACTATACAATTTAATAAATAATCTATTTCTGAAGCTACTATCACTGTGCAAATGAAAATACTTGTGTCCTTTGCTTTTATTTTAACACAGGTGTTTTTAGCAACTTTTCACTAGGCCTTTAACTTTACTGACCATCCTTAGGTTGTATTTGCCACAATTATTGAGCAGTTCTCTTGTTTGGCATTCAAGAGCTTTTTTAAACCTAGTCCAGGCACCTGTTCTAATTTCCATATTCTTCCCTACTTGAGCTTTTCACTTCATCTAATGTGACTTTCTTGTTTTTTGTTTTTTTTTTTCTTTCTTTCTTGACTTCACTTTGTATTCTCCCCTGTCTTCCTATAATGTTTCTTGTCTCTGGCTACCTATAAAGACATCTTTACCCTAAAAGCATCTCCCCAATATGATTGAAAGCTCATCCATCTTTGGAGTAGATGGTACTTTTTCTCCTTGAAAGCTATCTTGTTCACCCTAGCTTAAGAGATCTCACCTTTTCATTCATATATACTACTAGAGGCTCGGTGCACAAAATTTGTGCATGGTTAGGGTTCCTAGGCCTGGCCAGCTATCAGGGCCAATCGCGGCCTTCTGGCTGCTGACTGGGGTCTTCTTTCCCTGGGGCCTTCCTTTGTTCTCTGCTGTCCCCTAGCTGTCAGCACATGTCATAGCAAGTGATCAAACTCCTGGTCTCCCAGTTGGACTCCTAAAGGGACACTTTGCATATTAGCTTTTTATATATATATAGATTTTTTTTCTAATATTGCTAAGATACCATTTAATCTATCCTCTCTGCTGCCATTATAAATTTGACTTACTGTAACCTTCATTATTTTTTCCAGGTCTTCCTTATTTCTCCCTTTATTATATGTTTTCTGTGTCCTTATTTTGATTTTCTCTGTTTCAAATTATCTGAGTGAATCTCAAGAAAGGGGAGAGTGTGGGAAGGAAAACAATGTCGTGGCTCTTGGAAAGACTTTTCTTTGATCACACACTGATGCTATGCATGAGAAAAGGGAAATATTTGATTTTGATTGATGCTCTCCCTTCAACCTTGCCAGGAAAGAAAGAGAGTGTAGTGGAGAGAAAACAGTGGGAAAAATACATTTATATTTAGCTTTTATCTGTCTTTTTTGGCCATTTTCTTTCTTTCTGCTAGTATCTGATTATTCATAAAAGCAAGTCAGTTTTAGTTACTATTTTCAAGTGTTGGAATGCCTTTACTCGCAGGGGATTGTTTGGGTTCAGATAGCAGTGATGAGTTTTGATGTTTCTTTATGAATCAGTAATAGGTATGCAGAACTTTGGATCATTTTTCCATAGAGAATATATATATAGATAAACTGTTTTGTTGTGGTGGTTAGGGTTCTCTTTTAATTGACTCAGGGCCTTAATTAAAAACTTTAATCCTTTTTATTATGGGACATTTCAAAACTAAAGAATATAATGAAACCCCATGTACCAAATCTATCTTCTACACTTACCATTTCATGGGCAATCATACTTGATTCAGTTTACGCACACCCACTTCCTACTTCCTGTTTGCTGGATTATTATGAAGCTAATTCCAAATATATCATTTTATTGGTAACATTTCAGAAGCATAGTACCCTCAGTAATATAAAAGATGTGTTCTGGCCCTAACTGGTTTGGCTCAGTGGACACAGTGTTGGCCTGCGGACTCAAGGGTCCCAGGTTCGATTCCAGTCAAGGGCATGTACCTTGGTTGCAGGCACATCCCCAGTGGGGAGTGTGCAGGAGGCAGCTGATCAGTGTTTCTCTCTCATTGATGTTTCTAACTCTATCCTTCTCCCTTCCTCTCTGTAAAAAATCAATAAAATATATTTTTAAAAAAAGTTGTGTTCTGCATTTCTAACAATTGCTTAAAGTAGACCCTGTATTAAACTCTTTGTTAAGATGGGGTCACATTTAGCTCATTGAGTGAAATACATCTTATTTACATTGGACTTGAAATTGATTGAACTAAAAGAGTCTTTAGAAAAACTTATTTTGATGTCTTATGTTTATATTCCTATGCAGATTCAGAAAACAATAAAGAAAACAGCACGACGGGAGCAGCTTATGAGAGAAGAAGCTGAACAGAAACGTTTAAAAACTGTACTTGAGCTGCAGTATGTTTTGGACAAGTTGGGAGATGAAGAAGTGCGAGCTGACCTGAAACAGGGTTTGAATGGTGTGCCAATACTGTCTGAAGAGGAGTTGTCGTTGCTGGATGAATTCTACAAGTTAGCAGACCCGGAGCGGGACATGAGCTTGAGGTATGGTGGCAGTATTTGCTAGAAGCTTCTAAACGTTACTTTAAATGGACAATGGAAAGGTAATTAATTAGCTGTTTATTATTATAAGGTTGAATGAGCAGTACGAACATGCCTCCATTCACCTGTGGGACTTGCTGGAAGGCAAAGAAAAATCTGTATGTGGAACAACCTGTGAGTATTGCTGATACTTTACCTTCTATTTATAACAATAAAAGTGTAATATGCTAATTAGACCAACAGCCGAATGACCTCCTGGATGAAGCCGGGGCTGCGAGGCACGAATTTTGTGCGTTGGGTCTAGGGATTTTATAACTAAGAATCTTTTAAAATTAGTTTCCTATTTAAGAGTAGTGTTAATTGAAGAAATTTTAGAACTATATACAATAATATCCACTGTTGACATTTTTCATTTTGTGTATTTTGTGTGTGTGTGTGTGCATGTGTATGCTCGCCTATAGGTCAAAACACCAATAACCAACCAAAAATCTATAATGATGGGAGCCCTACCTTAATGTGGTTTTGTTTATAAATAACTTAATTCTGCTTGAGGTGGACAGATAAACACGAAATTGACTTTCCAGCTTTTGGTTGTTAGGACTGGTTTTTCCTGTAGCTGAAATTTTGTGAAAAACATTTACCGCATCTCGTATGGTCATTGTCTTACTGTGTCTTTAATTTTTCTTAGACTTTTGCTAATTTGGAGACATTCATTTTTTTTGTTTTTAAAAAGGTATTGATATCTAGTCCAGTTTTCTATATGTGAGCTCCTTAACCTGAAATATGCAATTATATGTTGATTTTTTTTTTTAAGGACATTTAAGTTTCACTAAGTTAATTAGGAATTTTAGGTTTTTAACTACGTAGTAAATCAGGATATGGCTCCTTATGTTGACTGTTTATGAAGTTTATTTAGCCAAATAGATATTTGAACGTATCAAGGTAATGTTTATACCTTGTTTTTAGCTATTGGGTTGAAAAGAAACTAAACTAGATTATAAGTTTTAATTGGCAAAACAATATGATACAATTCGGTGTGTACAGGAAATGTGTAAAATCATATGAGGAATCAAGGATTCTTTTATCTTTTCATGTAAAAAAATTTTTTTGGTTGTGTTATCTGTATTTCTTTGTAAAACGTATTTTTAGCTTTTTTGTTTTATTCCTGCCATAAGAATGTACTGAACTTAACCACTTGAAGTTTAGAAACTAATTTATATATGTGCATAAGCTTGTTAGCTTAAAAAAAGTAGTTTTAGGTAAAGGTTGATCAAATTTCCATGAACATTATTGAGGAATGAAAAGGGTTAAGCACCTGACCTTGCAGCGTGTTTTGGTGTTAGTTTCTGCCTGGTCTTGCTCCTGCATCTTAAGAATGTCACATCTTTAGCCGAAAGACAGCTACGAATATACTCAATGTTAGGGTGTTTTTTATTTGGCTTTAAATTTTTTGTTGTTAATCCTCACTCAAGGATATTTTTCCATTGCTTATTTTTATTTTTTCCCATTGATTATTTTAGAGAGAGTGGAAAAGGAGGGGGAGAGGCAGAGAGAGAAACTTGAGTTTAGAGAGTCACAATGGTTGCCTCCTGAACTTGCCCTGACAGTGACTGGGGGATAACCCTGCAACCCAGGTACATGCCCTTGACTGGAATCGAACCCGAGACCCTTTAGTCAGTTGGTTGATGCTCTATCCACTGAGGCAAACAAGCTAGGGCTGATTTTTTAATCCTCACTTGAGGATTTGTTTTTTATTGTTTTTTTTTTTTTTCCTTCTTAGCAAGGTGGAGAGGGGGGGAAAAATCAGTGGGAGCCAGGGTTGAACCTGCAGCCTGTGTATGTGCCCTGACTGGGAACTGAACCTACAGTCTTTTGGTTTACTGAAAGACACTCCAACCAACTGAACTGCCTAGCCAGGACTTAGTGTTCTTACATGCATTCAGTTTTCATGTATTTTTAAAAAATAAATAGTTCTGAGTCATGAATCTTTGAAATGTAGAGAACGGAAAACATGAAGTGTTCATGTTGTTAATTTATTGTTAATAGGATTAATTTTATTATAAAATTTGATACAATATGGTCCCTGAAGCTTTATTTCTGTAGAGTAGTGATCTATGAAGGAATAGCTTTACATTTGCTATATAAGGCCAGGAAATTGAGATTTTAATTCTTGACACACACCTTTGCCTGCTGTCCTGTCCTGCTTATAGCCTAGTGTACCAAATTCTAACAATTTAGCCTTTTAAATATCTTGAATCTACTTCTCTTTCGATTCTACTTTTCTGCCTTTCTCTTACCTAATGCAGTCTTCTAACTGAATCCACCCCCTATGCCTCATTAAAATCTTTTATTGGCTTTATTTTAATTATATTTTATATACATTTATTTCAAGACCTTGCATCATAGGGCCCTTACCAGTCTCTCCAGACTCAAATTTTCTTATGCTTTTTCTTATTCCCTATGGTTCAGCCACAGTTCATGCTTGGGTTTGTGTGTGTGTGTGTGTGTGTGTGTGTGTGTGTGTGTTTGGCACGCTTCTTCTTTGTACAGACAGGGCTTTATAAATGCTGTTGCTTCTGCCTTGAAACACTTCTCTACTAGTAATCTTCCAGATCTTAGCTCTTGTAGCACCTATACCATGAAGGCCATGGTGGTCTCTGAGTAGGTCCAATACATTGTACTTCTGTGTAGTACTTTTCCCAGATGTAATTTGACTTTTTTTGTGAGTGTGTGTGTGTATTTGATAATTCTTCTCTATTGGGCTGTAAAATTAGGGAGGGCAGATATGGTATCTTTTACATACCTTTTTCTAGCCCCAGTGCCTAGCATGTTGACTAAAATTAATTACATGCTATATTAAATGAATAAATGACACTTGTAAGCTCTTTAAAAAACTAACACATAAAATCCATGAAGTTTAATACAAATAGGAGCTTTTGTTCCCTATCCTATAATAAATTTCTGTTCTTAATGGAATTTAATTTTTTTAATGTTTTAGTAACAGTTGATGAGGTTTTTTTCTTATAATATTTTGTAGGATGTTGAATCTTCAAGTCAGGCAACCTCAAATAGTCTTAACATTATAATAATCTAATTTTAGATAAAGCTCTAAAGGAAATTGTCGAGCGTGTTTTCCAGTCAAACTACTTTGATAGCACCCACAACCACCAGAACGGGCTGTGTGAGGAGGAAGAGGCAGCCTCAGCACCCGCTGTTGAAGATCAGGTAGCTGAAACCGGTGAGTACTGAGGTGGGATGAGATTTAGTTTACAGTCCTGGTTTTACTTTCCTTTGCCACCACTATAATCTACATGCTGTTTTGTAACATGAATTCTAAGAATAGAGGGAAGTTTTAACATAGTTGCTCTTAATTGACATTATACCAGACTCAGAAGTGAAACTGAAGTAATTTCTTGAAACTGAAATAATTTTTTCTGGAATAAAGAGTAAAGAAAATTCTTTCTAAATACATTATTGTAAGAATGATAAAGTATAGACACTTATTGTTAGCTATAAGTTTATAAATAAATTCATATTATGTGATGGAAAACTGTTAAAAAAGATTCCTTATGCTCTTTTGTATCGTTAGAACCTGAACCAGCAGAGGAATACACTGAACCAAGTGAAGTTGAATCCACAGAGGTATGATTTTTATATAATGCTGGTTTTCCCTTTCTGCCTTTCAAACAGAGGTGTCAAACATTTACTTTGCTTTGCAGTATGTAAATAGACAATTTATGGCCGAAACGCAGTTCAGCGGTGGTGAAAAGGAGCAGGTAGATGAGTGGACAGTTGAAACAGTCGAGGTAAGAGTTCTGTTACAAGATGGATTTCTTTTGTCTTTAGTACTTTTTATGTCTCCTAAGAGCAAATTAAGATTGTTAGTCTTAGTACATTTATTATAATAAATTCTTTACACAAGACTGTTAGGTTTAAAAGGCGATTTGTTTATCCCTGTGGAAGTTTAATAGAAGCACGGATGCTGATCCAGTTTCAGAAAGTTATAACCATGTATAACTAAAGGTTAATGTATTAAGGTATATGATTTGTTATTAGGTTACTCTCTAAAAACCTGGGTTCCCACATGGGTAACATTTAGAAAAATCCTACTCACAGCGGCTATATTGAAATGTCATCTTAGACTCCTCTTCCTTCACCTTAAGGCTGTTTGGTTACCAAGTTCTATTATCTCAATATTCCTTATAAAGGAAGGTTATGACTTGCTCAGGCTTAACAAGTATGACTTCCCCCAGCTTAAAAGGTCAAACAGAAAAATATAAAAAAATTTGTAATCCTCAGTTAATTTTATTGATTTTCTTTACAGAGAAGCAGGGAGAGGGCTAGAGAGTTAGAAATATCGATAAGAGAGAAACATTGATCAGCTGCCTCCTGCACACTTCCTACTGGGGATGTGCCCACAACCAAGATACGTGCCCTTGACCGGAATCGATCTGTGACCTTTCAGTCTGCAGGCTGAAGCTCTATCCATGGAGCCAAACCAGTTAGGGCAATTGGTGTATTTTTTAAGAGAGGGAGAGAGAGAAAGAAAAAGAAAGAGAGAAACATTGATGTGAGAGAGAAACGTTAATCATTTGCTTCTCATAAGTGCCTTGGCGAGGAATCAAACCTGTAGCCCTTTGATGCATGAACCACTTGGCCAGGCAGAATATACATTTGAAGCAATAAAGTTTAATGATTTCTTTTTTCCAGCAGAGCAGGGAACTATTAAAAATGATAACCAGGAGAAATTATTAGAGCCAGGAAAAGGACACAGAAGGAAAGTGAGGTTTGGCTTTTGTAGCAGTTTGTAGAAATGATGGACCTTGACCTATAGTACTGGTTGAGAGGATGGAACAGTGGGAACTCAAAGCTTGATGATAATAATAGCTAACATTTCTTGAGTATGAACTACACATTGGATACTGAGATAGATACGTATTTAATATAGATATATAGGGTTACTTAATATAGAAGGCTTACCAGTTTAAGCAAAATACATTCTTTTAGGAAGTAAATAACTGGTAGTCTTTCTTTGAAACCTGTCTATAAAGTAATTGTGAAATGCTACATGGTAATCTTGTGGAATGACAGCACATTAGAATTCTAACATTGATCAGAAGGTTAAATTTGACATAATTGTGATCAATTTGAATAACTACATTAAAATCTATTATGTTTTCAGTATAGATAGCATATGTAGTTTGGGGATCTGTCATGATGGTAATGAATGGAGCACTTCCATTCTACCAATCCACTCCCCTCCCCTTCTCCCACTCTAGGTGGTAAATTCACTCCAGCAGCAACCTCAGGCTGTGTCTCCTTCAGTACCAGAGCCCCACTCTTTGACACCCGTGGCTCAGGCAGATCCCCTTGTGAGAAGACAGCGAGTACAGGACCTTATGGCACAAATGCAGGGGCCTTACAATTTCATACAGGTAGGTGCAGTTTAATGGGACACTAACAGAGGGGCTAAGTGCTTACACTACTTAAGTTAATTCCATTGTATTCTACCTTATAGGATTCAATGCTGGATTTTGAAAATCAGACACTTGATCCTGCCATTGTATCTGCACAGCCTATGAATCCAACACAAAACATGGACATGCCCCAGCTGGTTTGTCCTCCAGGTTAGTAATGACATATTTTTATGTGAGAAATAAATATAGGGTCAGTGCTTTCAGGTTTTGTAAAGTTTGTAAAATTATTTTTTTCCTTTTAATGCTTGCTTAAATTTTAGATCTACCTTTTAATTTGATAAGAAACATTTTTTCCTATAATGCAAATGATAACTGTAGTTCTGTATATTTTTAAATACTTTTTAAAAATATATTTTGATTTTTTTTACAGAGAGGAAGGGAGAGGGATAGAGAGCTAGAAACATCGATGAGAGAGAAACATTGATCAGCTGCCTCCTGCACACCCCCCACTGGGGATGTGCCCGCAGCCAAGGTACATGCCCTTGACTGGGATCGAACCTGGGATCCTTCAGTCTGCAGGTTGATGCTCTATCCACTGAGCCAAACGGGTCAGGGCTTAAATACTTTTAAAAATCTATATATTTTATTGATTTCAGAGACATAGGGAGGTGGAGAGAGAGAAACACATCAATGGTGCACATCCCCTACTGGGGATTGAGTGTACAACTCTGGCATGTGCCCTGACCAGGTACCTAACGGTGACCTGGCTCATAGGTCGATGCTCAACCACTGAGCCATGCCGGCTGGGCTTTTTTATTACTTTTTATTGGAATATAAAAATAGAAAAACACATACAAATGTACATTTCAATGAGTTTTCATACACTACACACCAGCACTCAGAAATGGAACATTATTAGTGCCCAGAAGCCTGTTTTTGTCACTGGTTACCCTTCCCCCTAGCTCCATGGTAATTACTCCCTGACTCATAAAAATATAGGCCAGTATTTCCTGTTTCTATAATTTCTGTAAATGAAATTCTGCCTGTACTTTTTAAATGTCAAGATTAATCTAGGAATAAAAACAATAGAGGTGTTTTTTTTTTCTGAAGAATGTTTGCAGCTTTTTGGAGAATTTCTGAACATTTTATTACCTAAAAATGAAATTTAACAGTCAAGTGGGTAACGGAATGCTTAAGAGGAAAGGTGAAGATAAAAAGACAGTTGAAGTTTCAGACTCACACTAATCTTACACCATTATTTGAAACAGTAGCACTAAGTAGAGTTGGTACCTTTATTGGGTTAAATGGATTGTTAGTGATTTTTAATCTTGTTTTTTCCCCAGATCATGTCAGCATTAAGGGCACAAAAGTGGAACTATGCAAAGTAACACATTTAATGTATAATTTTAAACGTTATATAAAAAGCATTGCTGAGTAAAAGCATGTTTAATGACATTTGATCTGGTAATGTAGTTGGGATTTCTCCCAAGCAAAGGGAGCTCATTTTGGTCACATTTCTACCAAGAGTTAGAAAAAAAGATGAAGGTTAGGTGTTAGGCCTACTAGAAAGGAATTAGAGTTATTGGCATTCATTTTCTGAGCTCCACTGGAGGAATAAAATACACAGTTTTCTAAGCTAGTAAGTTGTGCTAAAGCACTCACGTAACTCAGGTAAATAAATGCCGAGTCCATTAGATCAGCGGTCGTGAACCTTTTGGACCTCACGGACCACTGCATTCGATTCTCCAGTAAGAACAGGCAATTTTAAATGACTAACCAAAGATCCTGTATTTTTTATTTAATTAATGTATTTATGCTTCATTATTTATTTATTTATTTATTTTTTAGAGAGGAAGTGAGGAAGGGAGGGAGGGAGAAACATCAGTAGGCTGCCTCCTACATCCCCCTACTGGGGATTGAGCTCAAAACTCAGGCACATGGCCTGATTGGTGATCAAACTGGGTGACTCTCAGTGCACGGGATAACACTCAACCAGGCAGGGCGAGATCTTGTATTTTTTTAATTTTATTTTAAATATTCTTTATTGTTCAGATTGTTACAGATGTTCTTTTTTTTTTTAAACCCCCATAGCTTCCCTCCACCTGGTTCCCCCCCTCGCCCCGTGCCCTTACACCCCGCCCCCCGTCTTCATCCATAGATGTAAGATTTTTGTCCATTCTCTTTCCATACCCCTCATGTCCTCTTCCCCCTGAGAAATATCAGTCCATTCCCTTTCTATGCTGTTACTTATATTCTATTCACCAGTTTATTCTGTTCATCAGATATTTCTATTGATTTGTTATATTCACTTGTTGATAAATATGTATTTGTTGTCACTTTGTTGTTCATACTTTTATATTTACCTTTTTCTTCTTCCTCCTCTTCTTAAAGAATGCCCTTCAGCATTTCAAATAATCCTGGTTTGGTAGTGATGTACTCCTTTAGCTTTTTCTTATCTGTGAAGCTCTTTATTTGACCATCAATTTTACATGATAGCCTTGCTGGGTAGAGTAATCTTGGTTGTAGGTTCCTGCTATTCATGACTGAATATTTCTTGCCATTCCCTTCTGGCCTGCATGGTTTCTGTTGAGAAATCAGCTGACAGTCATATGGGTACTCCCTTGTAGGTAACTAACTGCTTTTCTCTTGCTGCTTTTAATATTCTCTCTTTGTCTTTTGCTCTTGGCATTTTAATTATGATGTGTCTTGGTGTGGTCCTCCTTCGGTTTCTTTTGATTGGGGTCCTCTGCGCTTCCTGGACTTGTAAGTCTATTTCTTTCACCAGGTAGGGGAAGTTTTCTGTCATTATTTCTTCAAATATGTTTTCAGTGTCTTGCTCTCTCTCTTCTTCTGGCACCCCTATAATTCTGATGTTGGTATGCTTAAAGTTGTCCCAGATGCTCCTTACACTATCTTCACACTTCTGGATTCTTTTTTCTTTTTTCTCTTCCAGTTGGGTGCTTTTTGCTTTTTCATGTTTCAAATCTTTGACTCGGTTATTGCAAACCTCTAGTCTGGTGATGGATCTCTGCATAATATTACTAAGTTTATCGGTGGCTTCTAGAAAATTCTTGAAAAACCTTAAAAGCGTAGTTCTGAACTCTATGTCCAGTAGTTTGCTTTCCTCCATTTCTGTCATTTGTGATCTGTTTCTTTGTCTCTGCATTTTGGCTGCGTTGATGAGTGGCTTTCTGCACTATAGGGCCCAGTGATTCAGCCTCCCCAATCACCTGGGGTGGACACTCTTGTTGTACGCCTTTGAAGGATGAGTGCACAGTCTTGTTGCAGTTATCACTGGGAGGTATCACTGGGAGGAAATGACCTGCAGGCCTTTTTCCTCATTGTTTGGGGTTTGGAAGTTCTTTTGGAGTTCTGTCCCAGCTGCAGTCAGTCCCTCAGGATAATACTGCAGGCAGGCGGGCGCACAGCTTGGGCGAGGTTGTAGGTGGGGTAGGGTGTGGTCTCAGAATCGCTGTGGTGGAGCAACCCGCAATGGCTGCCCCTTTGCTGACTCGCAGCCTCTCCCAGACCTGGAGCCTCCGAGCCCTGGGGTCTGCGTGCCTCTGAATCCCTGAATCTCCACGTCAGTGATCGCTGCGAACAGCTCTGCTAGAACGCCACTGATCTTCCGCCCCGTTGCCAGACAGCCGGCACCGTGTTCAGTGCAATCCCGGAGTTTATAATCTCCTTCCAAGCCTCGGATCCAGGCACAGCCGCCACCCTTTCATCCGCGCCGCCCTTTCATCTGCACCGCGGCTTCCGTTTGGCGCCTCCGTACCTCTCAGTTTTGGCACTGGGAGCCTCTACCCAGTCACAATGCACTCCTCCTGATTTCTAGTTGCAAAGCTTCTCCTCCCTAGGTTCTGGAGGATGGCCTTTCACTGTATAGTTGTTTTTCTACAATGTAGTTGTGGAGGCTGCACATATAGGTACATACCTCATGCCGCCATCTTGGTTCTCTCCGAGATCCTGTATTTTTTATTTATAATCATGTTTGGTAGGGGAATGGAAAGATGGTGGGAGTTGGCAATAATATGTACACTGAATTGAATATAGGCTTTTTAAAAGTATACTTACATTTTTATTTTTTGTGCAGAAACATTTGAGAGATTATATTGAAACTTGATAATCCTATATAATAAAAGCCTAATATACTAAGTGTCCTGTCTTCTGTTCAACCAATCAAAGCATAACATGCTAATAATATGCTAAGGCCACTCAGCTGCTTGCTATGACGTGCACTGACCACCAGGGGGCAGATGCTGTGACCCATAGGTTAGCTTGCTGCTGAGGTCCAGCTAATCTGAACTGAGCGAGATGGACCGGACACACCTTGGAGCTCTCCTGCATTCCCTCCTTGGACCTGATCATACACTGGTGGGGTCCCTTGGCCTGGCCTGAGCCCTCTCGCAATCCGGGACCCCTCAGGGGATGTCAGAGAGCCAGTTTCAGCTTTATCCCATAGGCCAGGCCAACGGACCCCACTGGTACACTAATTCGTACACTGGGCCTCTAGTGTTAAAATAATAAATATTATCTAAGGTCTAAAGAGTAATGCTACTTTATAGTTACTGCTTTAGAAGGCTTTTTCATGGATAACGCTGGCACTGATTCTTACCTGTTCTGCTCTCTACTTCTTTACAAAAAATGTTTATTGATTTCAGAGAGGAAGTGGGTGGAGGTAGAGAGATATACAAACATCTATGATGAGAGAATCATTGATCAGCTGTCTCCTGCATGCTCCCTATTGGGGACTGAGCCCACAACCCAGGCACATGCCCTTGACCAGAATCGAACCTAGGACCCTTCAGTCCGCAGGCCAATGCTCTATCCATTGAGCCAAACCAGCTAGGGCTGCTCTCTACCTCTTTGTTAATACTTTATTACTAATATCTTTACCTTTGTAAAACAGAATGAAAACCATTGTGAGAGTGGATTAATAATGACTACCAGTAAACACAATACTACTTGAAAGCTAAAATTCAAAGTATCTTCATGATTGCTAAACAGTTTACTTAGAATTTGGCTATAGAATTTTGCCTTTTGCTATGAAGTAAAAGGTATTTAGACATCTTTGAAAAAATTTAATTTTGTATAATGATTTTTTTTTTTTTGGTCAATTTTTCAGTTCATTCTGAATCTAGACTTGCTCAACCTAATCAAGTTCCCGTACAACCAGAAGCTACACAGGTGAGAGTGATGTAAATATTTTGGCAGGTTTGTTTTTAACCAGTTCTTTAGTCACTTTCTTAGTTAGCTTATGAAAGTCAGGTATGAATTTGATGGGTGTCCAAAGCTGGCATGTGTAGCTTTATTTCCATGACTACATTTATTTTTCTTGGTGATGTATAAATTTTTTTTCCTAATTGTTTTTTATAATAGTTTATTATAATGAAAGAAGAAGCTTTTAGACATAATTTAAAATATAGTGCAGATATTACCATTTTAGAAGCATTTGTAGGGACCCTATAACTGGATTAATGTTTAACTTTGAGCTCTAATAATACATGTATTTTTTTAGTGGTTAGGTTTTATAGTCTACTTAATAGGTACATTTACTTACCTACTTTTTTTTTTTAGCTTTGCATGTATCAGAGTAGGCTTATAACACAAAGAAGCTTTGATTACTTTATCTCTGTAGGTTCCTTTGGTTTCATCCACAAGTGAAGGGTATACAGCATCTCAACCCTTATACCAGCCTTCTCATGCTACAGAGCAACGACCACAAAAGGAACCACTTGATCAGATTCAGGCAAGTTCTGTTACCAGGTCATATAAACTTGATGAGGTGCTTACTCATGAATTGGGCAGAGGTAAATGACTGTTAATATAGTGACTTTCATTTTGGACCTAATGCGTGTACTACAGTGTTTTTATTTCATGAAATGGTTGAGTTTGTTAATACACATATGGGCAGTAGCCTTGGCTAAGTGTAGTTTATCACTAAAGTGCATCTATTCACTTTGTGTTTAGGCAACAATCTCTTTAAATGCAGACCAGACTACAGCATCCTCATCCCTTCCTGCTGCCTCTCAGCCCCAAGTGTTCCAGGCTGGGACAAGCAAACCTTTACATAGCAGTGGAATCAATGTAAATGCAGCTCCATTCCAATCCATGCAAACGGTAGGCAAATTAATTCAACCAACATTGAGTACCTAGAGTGTACTATTATCATGCTAGAGTTTCAACAGAAAGTCCTTATTTAACTTTGTGCTTAAGTCTGCATCTACCCTAACTGTAGGGTATATTTAATTGAACCTAAACTCGGATTTTCCTGCTTCCAGCGGTAGATTTGAGTCTTAGGAGTTAATGTGTTCTACAGCTGCACCCTTTTGATTTGATTAACAAAATTTTAAATATGCAGAAAAATAGACCAAAATAATAACTATACATAAACATTGTTACCTAGATTTAACAGTTGTTTAAATTTTGCTCTATTTACTTAATTGTTTACTGAAGTATATCAAAGTAAATTTCAGGCAGTATGATACTTCACCCTGGTTCTTCAGTAAACATCTCTAAATTGTAGTTTGTAGAAAATGATGATAATGGAAAATTATCAGTGGGATAGAGTTAAATCAGTGCTCATAAGAAAATTCACAGTGTTAAATAGTTAAAATATTAACTTGTGATTGAAAATTTAAAAATAAAATAACTGAAGTAAATAATCAACTCAAAGTTGAAGTTTATAGAATCAATTTGTATAACTGATATTGTATCAGGGGTTTATGTCTTTATACAGATTTATCATTTATAATAGCATTTCCAAGGCTATTGATTATATGTCTTTAGATTTTTAAAATCCCCATTCATAATTCTCTAAGTGCTGTATGGCATATATTTTTTCCCACATTGAAGTGCTTTAAATGAAGGGTGTGTGTGTGTGTGTGTGTGTGATGTTTGAGACTTTTTTACATTTGAGGTAAAACCAGCATTGAAGTCTGTCATATTAAAAGTGAGGAAATGATTAGCATAACTGGATGAACTAATTATTTATTTACTTACAGGTGTTCAATATGAATGCCCCAGTTCCTCCTGTTAATGAACCAGAAACTTTAAAACAGCAGAATCAGTACCAGGCCAGCTATAACCAGAGCTTTCCCAGTCAGCCTCACCAAGTAGAGCAAACAGAGCTTCAGCAAGAACAGCTTCAAACAGGTAGGGTACCCCGGGTCACGTCCTGGCTACTTGCTTTCCGATGCAGGTGTTGACAGTGTAGGACAGTTCAGACTTCAGAGTGGCCGCATCCAGGAAGTTTTGTGTTTGCATTGGACCTTACAGATTTTGCATATTTGGTCCTGAGTTAAATTGAGTATGTATTTGCTATATATGAATAACGTGCAGTCTTATACCCATTTTCCTTTGGTGAGTGAGCTTTCATAGTATCTTTTTTATTATATTTTTAGTGGAATTAAACTTACCACTCAAATTATGATTAAATTTACTTTTAATTGCTAATTTATTGAAGCCTGCTGGCATGATAACTCAGCACTCAGTTATACAAAGCCAGGAAGCAGTAAGGAGTTTGTGGTGGTGGCTGCATTTGGTTGATTGGTTGTAACAAAAGTCCTTGTTGGAAAGTATGGTTGTAATTTGGCCTGTTATCATACCTGTCACAGTAATAAAGTAGATTTGTTAATTTGTAACACATGAAATATCTTTTTAGATTGATGGTTTTTTAGTTCTTAGGACTTTAATTGGGATCCCACAACTAACTATAGCAAACCCTCCTAAAACCATAGGAGTTGTTATTATTTTGATTTTAGTAACTGAAATTTTCTTGTTAGACCTGGATCAACATGGTAGGTTTTTCAGTAATAAATCCTTCTCTAGCCCTATAGTACTCAGCATTTACTAATCAGCAGGGTGGGTAAGTCGGTCTTAATCTGATAGAAAGTTGCCAGTTATGCTGTGTGTGCTCAGCTTCTGAGTAACGGCTGCTTGTGGTCGGGCCCCTTTAATTATCTCATTGCCATGTGTTCGTAAGTTGGTTTGGAGCAGGTAAATTTGGGGCCTTTTGACATTGTGCTGACATGCTTTGTTTGCTATTTTGCCATTTGTTTCAGATGGTGTGATGAATTGAAAAGTAATTACTACATATCATTTGATTTGCTTAATTTTACCCCTTGTGCCAGTTGATTTCAAACTGCCTTGCTCTTATATTGTAACTTGCTTTCACTAATTGACAGGCACTTGAGCTAGATAACCTTTTGTTATCATTTTAAGACATTATAAAGATAAACTGCATAACATTCAGACATTCTCAATAAAAAAGCAAAATCAGCCCAGATATTTTGCTTATTTAAACTTAAACCTCTAGCCTAGTCTGTTCTTCAAAGAGTAGTAGCCCAGAGTGATTATTTTATATTTTATTGATTTTTTACAGAGAGGAAGGGAGAGAGATAGAGAGTTAGAAACATCAATGAGAGAGAAACATTGATCAGCTGCCTCCTGCACACTCCGCACAGGGGATGTGCCCGCAACCAAGGTACATGCCCTTGACCGGAATCGAACCTGGGGCCCTTGAGTCCTCAGGCCAATGCTCTATCCACTGAGCCAAACCAGGCAGGGCCCAGAGTGATTATTTTAAAATGTAAATCATATGTCTTTCTCTTGTTCAAAACCTTTCAGTGACTTCCCATTTTATTTAGAAAAAAAATCCAAAGTCCTTAGTTTATAAGGCCCTTTATGACCTGGTCCCTGCCTTGATCCCTGTGTACAGGTCCTCGGGTTACACCGGAGATACATTCCTACGGTGTGACATAACGCAATTTTCACTTAAGTCAGAGCCCACCTACATAAGCACCTGCGTCACTCACATGGAGCACATACACAGCAGTAATGAAGTGAAACAGTAAAAAAAATTTTAAAAGAGAGATAATAATTCCTGACCTTTACCTGTGGTAAATAAATAATAAAAAACATAAAGCACATATGTACATATGTTGAAATGATGGAACTTTTTTTTATATAAATAAATGAGAGATGGTGATGTAACCATGAAATGATGTACGTCGAGTCCGACATAACCCGAGAACTGTCTGTACATCCTATTTCCTTCCATCCCAGCCACAGACACAGAAGGTTCTCTGCTCTCTCACAGCCTTTACACTCTCCTCCTTATTGCCTGAAACTTTCTTCCACTGATGTTTACAGGGCTTTGTTTATTGACCTTTGTTAGGTTTTTGCTCAGATAGCACCTTGCAGAGACCTCCCCCTTCATTGCCCTGTCTAAATGTTTCACACTCAGTTTGGTCACTTATTTATCCTACTGTAGTTTAGTCTTCATCACTTATTACCTGATACTGTATAGATGTTTTCACTTGTGTGTTTTATTCAGTTATCTCCCATTATAAAATGTGCGTTAGTAACCGATACCTCCCTTATGTCTAGGACATGCTCGGCATGTTGAGAGCATTCCGGTAGTTGTTGAACAAATGATTGTGTCCCATTATTCCAGAAGTTTTCTTTAATTTGAATCAAAGGAGAAAAGGAATCCTGGTATTTTAAAATAAAGATCACTCTTTAATTGTTTTGCTTTGAGTTTCTTACAGTGAGATTTGACCAACATTAATTCTTAGTGATAAAAAGTGAGTCGAAAATTCGGTTCTTTTACCTACTTTCTACCCGCATACAAATGAATCTTTTTAGATAGAAAATGTTACTTGTACTGGTGATATTTGCTTGTAATTTTAAATTTTGGGAATGCAGTAGAAGGTAATTAAAGATTACATTGTAAATAACAGTGTATGTGTTCTATTACATAGTTGAAAAAGGAGTCATGATCCCTTCCTTCCTTAGACATTTCCTAGCCTTTTAATTGAAAAATAGCATTCTAAAAACTGAAACGTACTTAGGGTTTCTTGAGTATGTGAAATAAGTCAGGTAACGATGTTCGAGAGTCACGCCACCTTTTCTTTCTGCCCAAGCAAGGGAGGTTTGGGCTGGCTAGAGGCTGCTTTTTCTGTCCCTTCCTGTGGCCTCTACTTTCCTCACCTCCCACAGGCATAGTTAGCACCCTGTTTTCTTTCCCCCCTGCCCCCGCCATGAATTATGGAAATTGTGAACATTGGCTAATAGCAGAGATGTGCCTCAGTATTTAACATTGGAAGGTTCCTAGATCTCCCACTGTAGAGAGGAGGGGGGACAGTGCAGAGTAGTGGGCCTTCTAAGACCTTTCTTTCTCGCTGGCTGCATGCTGGTGTATCATTTAACTGTCTTCAGAATTGCTTGAAATGAATCAAGCATTCAAAAGTGCTTGAAATGAATCAAGAATTAAGGGGGGTACAAGTTAAAGGCCTCTCTGCTGGTTTATCTTTGTAATTGACTGAATATTATAGCTTAGCTATGGAAACAGTTTTTTGTATGTTTTCACTAAATTGAGGGAGATTGAAAAGAATAAAGTTTCAACTACAAAGGAACTTTATAATGAAAAGAAATAATGCTATAAAAATGATAATTTTACTGTTTCTGTATGTGAGATCTGAATTATTTTTGGTCTCTTGTGCTAATAGGCAGTGTCTTTCAGAAGATGTTTAATATAGCTTTTCAAATCATTTGGAAGGATAGAATTGTGTGTTTTCATATAGTTGTGTGCTTTCAGAGATAGAGAATTGTTGGAGATTTTTATTCTGTTGTAGGAGCAAGGCAGGGACTTATTAATATGAAAATGTATTTAAAGACAGAATTAAACTTTGAGGAGATTGTATAAGACACTTCTTAAGCCAGAAAGCATGTGGGAGAACAGATTGTAGTGAGCTATGTGTAGTGTGTATGTGTGTGTACACACACACATACATGTTTTTCTCCTCTCTTTTATTCTAGTGGTTGGCACTTACCATGGTTCCCAGGACCAACCCCATCAAGTGACTGGTAACCACCAGCAGCCTCCCCAGCAGAACACTGGATTTCCTCGGAGCAGTCAGCCCTATTACAATAGTCGTGGTGTGTCTCGTGGAGGCTCTCGTGGTGCTAGAGGCTTGATGAATGGATACAGGGGCCCTGCAAATGGATTCAGAGGTAAAAATTAACACCACCAAGTTCATGCCCTTTCCTGATTTGTAAAATATGTAGAAATAGTGATGTTTTTGGTAAAGATATGTGTCTCTCTGCATTAGTCTCATATATAATTTAAAAACTTGCATATTTTGATAGTCATTTATATTGGTACTGAGTTTTTTGTGTGTCAGATCCATGCCTACTATTGTTCTATAAGGGATGATTGCTTTTTATATATTATCACACCTTAGGGATATATTTTTGGTTGGTTGTTTTTTTTTTTTTTTTGGTCTTTTTTTGTGTGTATGTGCATGGATGAGAGAAAATTTCATCTTCTAATTACTGCTCATGAAATACATAAACAGATTGGGTCAGGGTAGTGATTAAAGTTAATGTGAATGGGTTATAATTTTTTAGTTCTTCCCTTGGTCAGTAGTAAGAAGGTAAACATTCCTTGTGAAGAGAAGAAAATTATTCTCTTGTCCTAAATTTTAGGAGGATATGATGGTTACCGCCCTTCATTCTCTAACACTCCGAACAGTGGTTACACACAGTCTCAGTTCAGCGCTCCCCGGGACTACTCTGGCTATCAGCGGGTAGGTAAAGCTGTTTTAAAATACAAACCTGACTGAAATATACCAATGAAAGTGATTGATATAATTTCTTTTTAAAATATATTCTTATTGTTTTCAGAGAGGAGAAGGGAGAGAGAAGCATTGATGGGTTGCCTCTTGTGTGTGCGCGCGCACCTGGGAATGGAGTCCACAACCCGGGCATGTACCTTGGCCGGGCATCGAAACTCAGCCTCCTTGTTCATAGGTCGACGCTTAGACACTGAGCCGTAGTGGCTGGGCTGTAGTTTCTTGATGGACTTGATGAACTAATTTGGGCTGATTTTTATACCTGTGTTTGTTTGTGTTTTTTTTAATTATTTTTATTGATTCAGAGAGGAAGGAGAGGGAGAGAGTGAAACATCAATGATGAGAGAGAATCATTGATTGACTGCCTCCTACACAACCGCTACTGGGGATTGAGCCCACAACTCAGGCATCTGCCCTTGACGAGAATCGAACCCAGGACTCTTCAGTCCACAGGCTGACACTCTATCCACTGAGCCGAACCAGCTAGGGCTGATTTTATACCTTTGTACAAGATAGTTCATTATGGAGAATGACAACTTTTGCTTTTTTTAGTACTCAGAATAGGTACTCATTTAAGAACATTTGTTAAAAACAGTGATTTTTAAGAACAGAGAAAAGGTTTCATTGAACATTCTTAAGAATAATAGGAGTATAACAATTTTAGAGTAATAATTGTATTGAAATGTCTGGAAGAATAAGGAGGAGTTCTATATTTTGCAAATATCTGACTAAGAATCTAGATGGCTAAGGATTTAAAAATTACCGTCTCTTCTCTTCAGTACTAACTAGCATGTCTTTTAGGATGGATATCAGCAGAATTTCAAGCGAGGCTCTGGGCAGAACGGACCACGGGGAGCCCCACGAGGTAATATTTTGTGGTGGTGATCCTAGTTCCTAGGTGGAGCTTCTGTTCTGGCCATGGAAGAGCTGTTCATAATCTGCATGTAGGAATACATTGTTAGGAATCATTGATCATTTCCAGACTTGTTGCAAGGATGAAATGAAATGCTCTGTTTCTCAAATTTATCTTGAACCCAAATTTAATTTTTTGAATGACTGTCCCTGTTACTATAAACTGTCTCAAAAATTACAACATTTTTCTTCCTCAGAAAAAAATGTTTTTCCAACTGCAAATTATTTTTCAGGTCCTAAAACCTGCTAAATGTTTTTAGGAAGTACTTACTGAAACATTTTGTAAGACATTTTTGGAATGAGATTGAACATTTATATAAATTTATTATTCCTCTTTTATTTTTGAAACATGCATATTATATTTTGGGGCCAGAGACCCTTTAATGGCCAGATAAGCCATAGTTACATTTAGAGAACCATTTAGAAGTCATAGAACTAATTGAAATGTCAATGCCTTTTGGACCACTATTATATAAATACCCATTTGTTTCCGACTTTTCAACAAAACCTCCAAATTCCTAACGAATTAAATCATATTTAAAAATACAGCTTTTAAGAGTTTTTGATTTTGTCTATTACTGTAGGAAAACTTCGTACTATTTGGGCAGGAAGTCAACCTCTGTAACAGAAGTAGCATTTCATCTGATCTGAAGTTCTAAATGGTTCTCTTATTGGAAGGATGTAAATTGAATAGGTTTCCTCTAGATTTTGGCCATCACATGTATAAAATGTATATTTCGGAGGAATTATAAAGTACTTTGATTTTAAATGCTAATAGAAACTGGCCAGCAAAAGGTGCATTTTTAAAAAATTAATGGATCACTGGGAAATTATTGACTTGAAATATGAAAGGATATTTGCATGTGAATGTGAGTTATGTTCATTTTCACCTTGTAGCATATTCTATGAAAGTTGAGTTTACTGGTAGCTAAAAATCTGTTTTAACAGCATGTAAAAAGTTACTTTATCTGTTACAAGTCATTATACAATTTTCAATGTTATGTAGTTTCTTTTTAAAAGTTTAGGTAATAAGGTCTGTTTTTCATTCTGGTGCTTTTATTAATTTTGATAGTATGATGTTACTTACTACTGAAATGTAATAAGCTAGAGTGTACACTAGAATGTAAGCTCCATGAGAGCCAGGTACCTTGTCTGTTTTCACTGCTGTATCTATTTCCAACGCCTGATGACAGTGCCTGGCACATAGTAGGCACTCAATAAATACTTGTTGAATGAATGAATGAATGAGTACTGGTGGAATACTCCATTAGCTCTACTCTTCTTTTAGCTAGAGAACATGAGCAAATTTGGGCATGACAACTTCCAGGACAGGTGAAACTTGAACACTGAAGAATTGGCCTCTTAAACCTAATAATGTGGTGACAAGCTACCCACATGCTTCTTGACTTCAGATGAAAATCTGCTTGAAGGCGAAACAAAAAGTATTTGAAAGAAAAACCAAATGCCATTTTTGTCTTCTAGGTCGTGGAGGGCCCCCAAGACCCAACAGAGGGATGCCGCAAATGAACACTCAGCAAGTGAATTAATCTGATTCACAGGATTATGTTTAATCGCCAAAAACACACTGGCCAGTGTACCATAATATGTTACCAGAAGAGTTATTATCTATTTGTTCTCCCTTTCAGAAAACTTATTGTAAAGGGACTGTTTTCATCCCATAAAGACAGGACTACAATTGTCAGCTTTATATTACCTGGATATGGAAGGAAACTATTTTTACTCTGCATGTTCTGTCCTAAGCGTCATCTTGAGCCTTGCACATGATACTCAGATTCCTCACCCTTGCTTAGGAGTAAAACGTAATATACTTTACAGGGTGATAACATCTCCATAGTTAAACTGAAGTGGTTTGGAAAAAGCAAGATTGACTTGTGACATTGGATAAAGTCTACAAATCAGCCCTAGCATTATTCAATGGTAATTGACAAAAACATTTCCCTTGAAAGAAAGATGGAAGGAGGCGTTTGGTTTGGCAGAAAAACTGCATTTCACAACTTTTCCAGTTAAATGGAGCACTGAATGTTTAGATGCACATCCAATTACGCATGGGCCCTTAGTCACACATATAAGGTTGGCTACCAGCTTTGACACAGCACTATTCATCCTTGGCCAAATGACTGTGGTTAAAAACATGTAAATTGCTTCCTAACAGCTGACACTGTATAAGACAAAGCCAAAACGCAATATTAGGCTTTGATTGGCACTTTTTGAAAAATATGCAACAAATATGGGATGTAATCTGGATCGCCGCTTCTGTACTTACTGTGAAGTATTTAGATACCTTTGAACACATAACATTTTCTTTGATAATGACTTTTGTAAGGATTGGTGATATATATCATTCCTTACGATGCTCATTGTCACTAATCCTTGGATCTTGCTGTTTTGTCACCCGAAGTGGTACAGGTACTGATGGAAATCTGTAATGGATAATCATAACACTCGTGGCCATGTTTCCCTGCAGCCTGAAGGTTTTTAAAAGAGAACAAATGCCTGCTGCTACCACCCTTTAAATTGCTATCTTTTGAAAAGCACCAGTATGTGTTAGATTGATTTCCCTATTTTAGGGAAATGACAGTCAGTTCTGATGGTATAAGCAAAACAAATAAAACATGTTTATAAAAGTTGAATCTTGAAACACTGGTGTTCAACAGCTAGCAGCTGTTCAGTCACGCATTGTTAGTGTTTCAGATTGTGTGGTCATCTCCAGCAGCTAGTTCTATAGTACTTGTACTTAAATTGGTCTAACCCTGATTATCCTTTTCTCCTGGAGGGATCTATGTTCAAAGTGGTGATTCCTTCCCTTAGATGCATAGGGAGAGTCGCAGATTTTGATGGAGATTGACAGTTTAGTAATTTATGTAACATGCTGGAATATGTGCTAGCAGTTTGAGCACTAGTTCTGTGTGCCTATGAACTCAGTGCTGCTTGTCTTACCCACTTTGACTTCATGGAGAACTAAGCCCACCTATTACGCAAAGGCTACTAAGTTAATGGTATTTTCTGTGCAGAAGTTACATTTTGTTTTCAGCCTTTAGCTAAGGAATTTTTTCAGTAGGTGCTCAGCACAAAACCATTCTCAAACCTTCATCATTAGACAACTGCAGTTTTTGCTGGTTTTAACCTACTAAAATGGAAAGGCTGTTGAACATTCCACATGCAAAATTTTGTAGGGGAGTGGGGGGTATCGTTAATGTTTATTTTAAAATAAAGTAAGTTCTTGACTTTTCTCGTGGTTGTGGTACATCATATTGGAGGGTTATCTGTTTACATTTGCAAATGAGTATTTATTTTGTTGGCACCTCCCCTTGTGTGCTTTAAAATGACATCTGCCTGGGATGTACCACAACCACATGTTAGGGATATTTTAGAGGGATTATATAAAATATTCGTGGTTTATTGGGTACTCCCTAGATGTATGCTTACAGTCCTCTAAAACTCAGTTTGCTATCCATGTAGAAAACAATTTCATGACAGTTACAATCAAAATTGAAGTAAGTTCTTTATACAGTGATCTCAATCAGTTCAGAGATGGGATGGGGAGAAACTTTCTAGATTTCAGAGTTCTATGCATTAGTGTAGATGTGAATGTGTAAAGGTGTTTATATGTTTTTTAAAGAATTGTTTTTTTGAAATACTATGCATTTTTTTTTGGCATTCTACCATTGCAATGTAATTTCAGACTATATTTTTTTATTTGTTTTTTTATTGATTTTCTTTTCTTTTTTTTTTTTGGAGAGAGGGAGAGGGATAGAAACATGGATGAGAGAGGAACATCATCAATTGGCTGCCTCCTGCCCCTACTGGGGGTGGAGCCCGCAACCTCTTGGTTTCTGGGTTGACGCTCAACTGCTGAGCCACACACTGGCTGGGGCCAGGCTGTATGTTATAAAGGGATTCCTCTATAAAGGAATACCTCAGTATGAGGCCAGAGAACTTTGTAAAAGGTTCCATTAAGATCTGAGTCTTGGTTCTAAGTATTCTGTCTTAATACATTACTATACTTGTCCTATCTGCAGAAAGCCTTTTATTTGATTAAATGCACATATTAGCAGAGTTGCAAGGAAATGATTGTCACATGTGTCATTGTAGCTTCTTGGTATAGCAAGACTCCATACATACAAAGAATTTTTGTAAATGCACAGATATAGTCATCTCACATGGATAAAGCTTTAAGGTGGAATGTCATGGATTGCCTTGGTTAGGGCAGTTTAATTTTCAGATCCTAATATCCCTAAAGAATAGGGAAGAGTTTTTCCTGATCATTGTTATGTTGATGCTAAAATAAGTCTCTTTTAAATATTATTTTAATCAGTTAGCTTGTATAGTTGTTTAGCCTCATATGCAACATGGGAGCCTTTTCCCACTTGCAGAGACATGAGAATGCATTATCAGAAGGCTCGGGAACTGAGGTGCTTTGTTGACAGCCTATTCATACAATGTAGAAGGGAGTTGAGTAGTGAATCTTGTGTCTTAGGAAATTTGTATTGTTCATTTTATTTTCAATAATATATCTAATTAGGGGGAAATGGGATACAGATAAGCACTGAGTTCAGACCCTTCATTTCATCTTTAAGCTCCTGAGTTCCCAACTCACTGAGTTCTTGTTAAGCCTCTTAAGTTTTGTTGACTCTATGTAAAAGAGTCGGTATTGCCCTTGAGCTTATTCCTTCTAAAGAGGTAATGGGGAAGGAAAACCCTCAGGAAACTGAAAGGAAATTGTTAAGGCTCATCTCCACACCTTTTCCAATTTTGAATTCTACAAAAATACTGGAGAAGACTAGTGAATGTTTTAATTACATTAGGTTAAATAATTAAAGTCTGATTCCTTATTGTCCTCGAGTGAAGTCTGCCTTAGTTGTATATACCATTCAGCAAACTTAAGTAAAGATGGAGAGGAAAAAGCTTAAAGACATCTATTTGGTAGCTTTGATTTCTAAGAGGGCAGGACTACAGTATTCTCAACAGGCTTTCAATACTTTTGACAGCTGCTCTGCAGCCTAATCCAGTCCCACGTAGAAGACTGGTTCTTTTGAGTTTACATAGTGAAGGTTCACCCAACCTATTGATAAGCCAGTTTTTAGTCTTGTATTATCTGTAAGTACTAGTTTCCTCTAAGTCCTGTGTTTATATTAGGGAGCCACTGAACTAAATCTTCATCGAGAAAATGGGGGTGGCCTTTGCCACATATGCCAAGCACCAAGCATTCAGTGGTGACAAAGTCAGTGTGGATCCTTCTTTCACTGAACCATCTAGAGACGGATGTGGCATTCAAGTGTAGCAAATGCCAGGGTGGAGTAGCATGGTTGATGGTAGATTTTAAGGCCGTGACTGAGGATGTGACGGTATGACCTAGTCAAAACCATTTGAAAGACTTCATTGAAAGGGATGTTGAACTAAGACTTGAAGAATAAGGCAAAGAAGGTGAGAGGAAAGCATGTCCAAAGGCCCAATCTCCAGTGACTGAGAATGCTATCTGGCTCAAGTGAATAGAGTTAGTAGAGTGAGGGATGGAAAAGAAGCCCACAAGCCACTAGAGATGTCTGTATAGTTACATGCCATGTTAAGCTTTATTTTGTAAAAGTAGGTGGGGATTATTGAAGATTTTTGAGCTGTGTGTACAGGGGGAAGGATGGTGGGCCTCCTAATAAATGCCATTTTAAAGAACACTCAGTACAGTGTTGAGAACAAAATGTACGGGTCAAGAAATGCCTATTAACTCATGTACTAAATGAACAGTGTGGAGGGTGGTGGTGAATGGGTTCTACATATTTTCTGTGTACTTGGCTGAGTTCTCTGGGCCTTGGTTATCAGACATCATCTCTAGCTAATGTTTTTTCCTAGATGACCTCCTTTAATCTCATGATTTTGATACAGTTAGCATTTTAGTGTGAAATGTGTCTAGGTCCCAAACTCTTGAGACAATTCATACTGTCTTCATTTGAATGTGGTGAGTATGCCAACTTGATCTCTTGATTAGCCCACATTCATCCAGTTGTTCAGAGCAAATACATCTTGGGCATTGTCTTTGATTTCCTTTCATACCCTATACCTAGTCCTTACGCAAATCTACATGGTTCTACCTTGAAAATAGATCGAGTCATCTAGCACTTGTGACTATCACCAATACCAGTTTAGAAATTAACTTCAGTAGCTTATAATGGTTCTCTGCTTCTAAGAGGGCAGAGTTTGTCACTTCCCGGTATCCCAAACGGGAGTTAAGTCTAAATCTGGCCCAGAGGCCCTTCATTACCTGGCCTGATCTTTCTTTTTTTTTTTTTTTCTCACTACTATGGCCACACTGGCTGCTTTGCCAAGATTTTCACTAAGTTTGGGTCTTTGCTTCATGTCCACCTCTAAAGCAGTACCTTTAATCACTTAGTTTTAATACCACTTAAAACCTACCGGAAGCTTCACGAGGGACAGGAGCACTGGTTACTGTCCCTTGTGCCTGGCATGGTGACTGAGTAAAGAAACCGGACTAGATGAGTGATGGCGCTGACATCAGCTTTAGAAGTGTCTTGATTTGGGGAAAGTTTCAGGGAGCAAGGGAAGTGAGCCCGGCTTCAGACAATGAATTTGAGGTGTCCGATAAGAAGTGTCAAGCAGCTGAATTTAAGTTTGACGATCTGGCCCAAAGAATGTATGGGTGACCCTTGCAGCCATGTGCTCGGGCGCGTTATGGGAGCTGCAACTGGTTTCGAGCAGAGCGCCAGGCCTCGAGGGAGCCCGCGAAGGACGGCGGCCGCGGCGGGTGTGAAACGATTCCAGACGCGAGGTCGTGGGCTGGGTGTGCGGGTTCAGTGAGATGAATGAAATGGATCTGCTGATGGAGTTTCCTCATCAGGTCACGGTAAATGGTAAGGTATTTAAGACCATCGGTTCCTGAAATGACGCCAATTCCCGAACCAGGAATGTCTCGCACACCAGGCTAACATGGAAAGCCCTGAGGCACCCGGCACCCAGCTCCCCGGCACAGGGCAGGGCCGAGGGCGCGGGCCCCGGCGCGCTCACTTTGTCCGTGGCAGCTACGTGTCTCCCTCTGGATGCGAGGAGGGCACATGACCGTGCCGACTGCTCCGCGGTCGCCTCCGCGACGGCAGCCCCGCCCCGGGTCCTGACGTCATCACGCGGGGACAGGGCTGAGCAAGGCCCCGCGGGCACGCGCCGCCTCCCGGCGCCGGGGGGCGGGGCCTGCGTCCTCCGCGGAAGCGACTCGGAGCTCCCTCCTGCACGTGCTTCCGCCCGGCTGCTCTTTGGAAGTCGCCTGACTGGGGGCGCAGGTACCTGCCGCGGGGTGGCTGGGCTTGGGCGCCGGGGCGGTGTCCTGGGCCGGAGGAGACCGGCTCGAAGACCAAGGCTCTGCGTCCACGCCTCGGCCCGGGCGCCCCGGGATGACGGGAGCCTGCGCCCCAGGAGGCAGCCGCTCGGCGTGCTTCTCGGGGCTCCCCGGCTCGAGCTCCACCGCTGGGCACCTCTAGCTGGGGGAGTCGAGCTGATGGGGGGTGGGGGGGCAGCACCCTGGCCTCCGCGGACCTGCCCGCAGCACCTGACGCCCGCGCAGGCGGACCGGAGCCCACACCCTCCCGCTCGGAGCTGCCCGGCCGTGCTCACGGGCTGCACGCTCCGCATCCCGCAGGCGCATGCGGGGCTGGGTTTGTTTCCTGGTGCCCCTTGAGGGAGCCTGGCATGCGGATGCTACGTGTGTTTGTTAGGCGACAGAGGAGTGAGTGAAAAATAATCACCCCTTTCCTCCCTCAAGGCCTTCCTCACCCATTAAGCCTTTCGCGGCAACTGTAATCTCAGACTTTAATCAGAAGTCAAGACTTTGGCTCTGGTACTGTCCTGGGCCCCCCGGGTAACTAGAGCCAGACGCAGTCAGTAACTAGTATTGATGGGTTTTCATGGGGTCCCTGTGCGGCCCGCAATAGCCGTCAAGATGGGCAGGTAAACAACGGGAATGACCTCGGCTTCCGAGTCAGGCAGACTCGAGTGTGCTTCCCGTCGCCGTAGCTTTGCCTCCTTGGCATACTTGCTCCTTTCCTTATAAAGTGGGAACCACTGATTGCGACATGGTGTTTATAGTAAAATAGAACTGCTAAATTCTATATTTGGATTGGGGAATTACAAGGAACAGTAAGGGCATGGTTAAGGTTCAATTAATGAGGTTTGCATTTAGAATGCAGTAGACACTGGAGTTTCTAAGTGACATTTAAAATTTCATGTTATAAATGTGATTAACATCCGATGTTTCTTTCGTGTATTGTGGTAATGATGTGATATTTTATTATATGTAATTACAATACCTTCTGAGGTCTGCCTGGCATGTGAATTTTATTTTTTAAATATATTTTATTGATTTTTCACAGAGAGGAAGGGAAAGGGATAGAGAGTTAGAAACATCGATCAGCTGCCTCCTGCACACCTCCTACTGGGGATGTGCCTGCAACCAAGGTACATGCCCTTGATGGGAATTGAACCTGGGACCCTTCAGTCCGCAGGCTCTGTCCACTGAGCCAAACCGGTTCTGGCTGGCATGTGAATTTTAAAAAGCAAAACTCCAGCTCTCCCCTCTCCCACCGCCCCCCCCCCAAAAAAAAACAAAAACAAAATAAGAATCACCAGCAATCTCAAATCTAGAAATAATTACTTTATGTTTTGGTGTTTTCTTCCAGTCTTTTTTTTTTTTTTTTTCTCTCTTTTTTAAAAATAATACTTTCATTTATTGATTTCAGAGAGGAAAGGTGAGAGAAACATGAATGATGAGAATCATTGCCTGGCTGCCTCCTGCATGCCTCCCACTGGTCAAGCCTTTAGCAGCAAGGCTTGTGCTCCGACTGGGAATCCAACCGTGACCTCTTGGTTCAACCACTGAACTACGCTGGCCAGGCATTTTTTTACCCCCTCTATGTGTTATGTACATGCATAAAAACCCCGTATCATACTTAATCCTGCCATGTTCTCTTATGAGCATCTATATCCGTATCTATAATAATAAGAGCTTAATATGCTAATTAGACCAGACGTCCTTCTGGCTGTCCTTCAGGACGACCTTCCGGACAAAGCTGGGGCTGAGAGGGAAGCCCGGGTCCCTTAAGCTGGGGCGAAGCCAGTGCCCGCAGCCAGCGGAAGGAAGGCCTGATCTTGCAGGAATTTCATGCATTGGGCCTCTAGTTTGTAGATAATTTTAATGATTTTGAAAAAGTTTTATTGAAAACTGCTTTATTATATCCCATAGATATGCCATTATATAGTATAGTCACTATTTTTTTGATTATTGTTTCTGATTTTTTAAAATACTTCTCCATATACTTGTGAATTACAGATTTCCTGTTGACTTCCCATGTTGAGGGAACATTTTCTTTGCCTCCCAAGCCTCAGTTTTTTACTTTTAAACAAATGAGGGTGATGTCTTCCCTAGAGAGCTGTTCGAGGGTTCAGATGTTACCTACAAATGGACTAGTACAGTCCCTGGCCCCACAAGAGGCAGCAGCTAATGTTCCTCACCCAGAATCTGGGGCTCATGTCAGTGTGCTTCCTTCCGTTCTGTTGTAGTGATAGTACTCACCATGCATCGGAAGAAAGTAGATAACCGAATCCGGATTCTCATAGAGAACGGGGTAGCTGAGCGGCAAAGGTCTCTCTTTGTTGTGGTTGGAGATCGAGGAAAAGATCAGGTAAGCCCTGGTACATGCTTCTGACTTACTGTGCCGTCCCAAGGAGTCAGCATGTTGCAGGCCCTCCTGGGTTTTCGCACACAGTGACATTAAGGTCCCTTGACTGCTTTTTTTTTTTAATGCTTTCTTTAAAAAAAAGTTTTGTTGTTGATTTCAGAGAGGAAGGGGGAGGGATAGAGATAGAAACATCAATGACGAGAGAGAATCATTGATCAGCTGCCTCCTGCACGCCTCCTACTGGGGATTGAGCCTGCAACCCGGGCATGTGACCTGACCGAAAATCGAACCCTGACCTCTTCCTGGTTCATAGGTTGATGTTCAACCACTGAGCCGCACCGGTCCGGCTTGATTGATTTTTGTTTTTTTTATAAACAATAAATATAAAAAAATAAATATAAAATATAAATATAAATATAAAAATATAAATATAAATATAAAAAAATAAATATATTTTTTATTGATTTCAGAGAGGAAGGAAGAGGGAGAGAGAGATAGAAACATGAATGAGATAGAATCATTGATCGGCTGACTCCTCCACGTCTCCTGGGGATCAAGCCCAAAACCAAGGCATGTGCCCTTGACCGCATTTGAACCCATGATGCTTCGGTCCACAGGCCGATGCTCTAACCACTGAGACAAACTGGCGAGGGGCTTGACTGGTTTTCTTTACGTAAAATGCCAACTGGGGAATCTTTATTTATTTGTAAGTGATAAATACTCTGTAGTTAGAATTATTAGCAGACGGGTTAGCAACTTCAGATGCCTTGGGAAGTGGACTGAGCACCAGGTTCAGCGTGTGTAGCTTCTAGTCCCATGTTGAGCACTGCTTGCCTTGCGATCTTGGGCACTTGCCTGGCCCTCAGTTTAGCTTCTACATCTGTTAGCCGAGCTCTTGGGCCTGGCAGACTCGGAGGTCTCTTGGTCCTGAGATCCTGCGACGTTTTCCTTCGGCAGGTGGTCATCCTCCATCACATGCTGTCCAAAGCCACCGTGAGGGCTCGGCCTTCGGTGCTGTGGTGTTACAAGAAAGAGCTGGGCTTCAGCAGGTAAGCTCGGCCCTTCGAGTGCCCCGTGCTGCTTGCGATTCCTGCTCCTTAGTTAAGTGTCAGGAAATGATTTCTTTACTTTTTTTTTTTTTTGAGCCTTTTAATTGTTTCTATTACTCAAAAAAGCTTCCTTTTAAAAATGCATTTAGCTTTCTGACTCTGTGTTTGTACCTTCAACACTTTCACAATGATTTTTCTGCTCCTCAATGAGGACAACACGCTTGATCCTGTCACTAACACATTTAGCACACGTGGACCCACCGCAGGCCCTGCTGACGGTGTGTTTTTCGTCTTAGACAATCTCGTTAGAACTTCAGGTCTCACGGCACGAGCTCCGCGCCTTCGACCGGGCCACGCACCACATGTGGATTTGGGTGCTTCCCCAACCTTGTTGGTGTAAAGTGAACAGTTGTGTCGTCAGGGTCTCGGGACAGCCTCGTTTCGTTAGAGGCTGTCTTGTCGGACAGCCTCTGGCTACACCAAATGCTGCACCATGGTGAATACCTGAAGTCACCATCCCCGGAAGAGCAGGCGGGAAATGATTTCTTAGAGATTTTCTGGGATTGTTGGTGGAGGTGCTGTCTCTGAGGCCATTTCCAACTAGAGAAAATACTAGAGCTGGTGTCTGCCTTCATTTCCAATCATTTTCATGCTCTTTAAGTCCGCAGTGCAGATCCTCGCTTTCTGCATGTGATTTTTCTTCCTAAGCCCAGGTAATGAAGGCTCCCTTAATTGCCTTTATTCTTTTTTTACCTCAAATTTTCACTCTCCCTCTTGCTTCCCTTTTGTATGTGAGGATGCCCCTCACCCCATGTTTAAAGCAGACCCCTTGGTCTACTCTGGATCTCTTCTCTAACGGCTTCTGGACCTGTACTTCCTTTCCTCTCCTGGACACTGTATCCCTTTGAAGCTTTCTCCTTTTTCCTGTTAAAGATGCTCAGCTTTCTCCATTGTGTGTGTGTGTGTGTGTACATATATATATACACACACACACACACAAAATATATATATACATACGCACACAATATATATATATATATATACACACACACACACACACACACATTAGCTACATACCCAGCTTTATCCCTCGGTTTAGCGTTTTTTTCCTCATTCTTATTGCCAAACAGCTTGAAACAGAGCCTTTTGCACTTGCTGACCACCCTCGTGATCAGCTTGTGGTCTTGGATGTCATTGAATGACCCGATGCCCAGTGCGATAACCCTTCTTCCTCTTCCTCCTTTTCAAAGCTCTTCCTCCACTAGTTCACTGCTGGGTTTGACATCGTATTGCCTGATCTTATTTTTTCGAAGCTATGAACTTAAGACTTGGGGCTGTGAATAGCAGCCCTCCAGCACAAACACACTTAGGCCCCAAGGGAGTGTGTTGGAGACTAGGGGCCTAGGGGGCAGCTCCTGACCCTCAGGGGATGAGACTTCTGCTCTGCCCAGTCTTCGCTCATGCTCTCATCTCTGCATGTCTGCTCTGTTTTTCCCTACTTTAGCTCAGCTTTCTCTTTTCTTCCTTAAAAAAAAAAAAAAAAAAAAATGTTTATCTTGATTTGAGAGAGAGAGAGATAGAGAGATAGAGATAGAGAGATACTGACTGCCTCCTGCATGCCCCCAACTAGGAAGCAAGCCTGAACCGTGGGCATGTGCCCTGACTGGGAATCGAACTTGCAAACCTCCTGGTGCATGGGACAGTGCTCAACCAACTGAGCCACACTGTCCAGGGCAGCTTTCTGTTTTCTGTTGTCCCTATTGCAGACACCGACTTGAGTTTTATATGTAGAATCAGTCTTTCTCCCTAATTCTTGTGGAAAGACCCTTCTCCCCCCAGCCACTGAGCCAGGGAGGTGGGTCGGTTACCTAGTATAAACTTAGCAGTTTTACCACCAGCTCTGTGTGTGGAGGAGTCCGGCGTGCAGAATGCTCTCACTTGGCAGGTAACCTCAGAAAAGTGCTCCTTTTCTCACCCAGACCACCTTCCTGTGCTCTTCTCCTTCCTTCGCTCCTATTTTCTCCTGTACTGAGCCCAGCCAGCATGTGTGATTCCGTCCTGGGGCCTCTTCCTTTATTCCCAGATCTGTTTGTCTCTGATGCTGGCTCTGAAGTCGTATCTCCAGCTCTGGCTGCTCTCTGCTCTGGTGGAACTTCCTGCCTTTGCACCTGCTGCCTCCTCTGCTCCGGGTGCCCCCGCTGCCTCTGCCATCACCTGGCGAATGCTCCACGCCTCTCAGGGCTGCCTCCTTCCTGAAACTTGTCCTTGGCCCCACAGCCCCGCCTCTTCAGCGCTTGTCTCCTCTTGCAGTGCCTGTCACCCTGACAGTGCTGTCTTGGGTTAGCACTGCCCTTGGGGACTTGCTCCCACAGTGTGGGATGGAAGTGAGGGGCTCATTTAGGAAAGCTGAGTACACGAGCCTGCCCTCACCACGCCTTCCCAGGTGTTCTGGGGGGGCACCCTGTCGCTGAAGCAGTGGCTTGAGACTGAGGCAACGAGGCCACTGAGGTTGCTTTCAAGCTCTGGCTCTGGCCAAAACACGTTTCAGTACTCTCATCACCCTTCTTTTATTTTCTCTTTTATTTTTAAATATATTTTGTTGATTTTTTTACAGAGAGGAAGGGAGAGGGCTAGAGAGTTAGAAACATCTATGAGAGAGAAACATCGATCAGCTGCCTCCTGCACACTAATATTGTCATCACCCTTCTTTTAAAGTGACAGAGCATAATGGCAGAGTTCACACACGGGCTTGCCTCTGTCTCCCTCCGAAGCCCAGCTTCTAAACCACTCTGCTCCAGTGTCGCTTCTTCACCTTTCGGGCTTGGGGATGAGCCTACAAGGTCCAGGTTCTTGCCCATCTCTGAGGGTCTAAGCAGGTGATCATGGGCTCCCAATTCTCTAGCCCCTCTGGTTAACTGGCTCTCATGGGATGGGGGGGTGATTGCAGTCACCGGAAGAAAAGAATGCGTCAGCTACAGAAAAAAATAAAGAATGGAACACTGAACATAAAGCAAGATGACCCCTTTGAACTCTTTGTCGCCGCCACAAACATTCGCTACTGCTACTACAACGAGACCCACAAGATCCTGGGCAACACCTTCGGCATGTGTGTTCTCCAGGTGGGTGACGTCCCTGGCCTGGCCTGAGGCAGCATCGGGGGTGCTGGGCTGCTGGTCCCTGGGAGAGCAGTGGGCAGCAAGAGAAGATTCACACAAACCCTCCTCTCCCAGGTATTATCGGGGGACACTTGGCCACTTTGAAACAAACGATAATTCATCCCGTATTAAGGGGACTGTTTTCTACTTGAAGTGGCACTTGTCTAGTTACCAAAACAGCAGTGATGGTCTGTCGCACCTGAGTCTCACAGGCCAAAGCTGCTAAAGAAAGCGCTGTGACCTTCAAGTGACCCCAGGGCCCCAGGTCTTTATTGGAAATAACTGAAAACTTTGGTGACAGGTTGGACTTGTTTTAACCAACTGGGTACAGACCTGTGCACTCATGTCCTATCCAGAGTGCTTGACTGGCATAACCCCCACCAACTCTCTCCTCTCCTGCCCCTTCAAGTCCTGAAACTCCCCCTTTCAGAGGACACACACACTCACACACACACAGAACTACCCAGTGAATTTCTTCGCTGGTATGTATTATTTTGTCCGGCAAGTTAATGGACTTTTTCACATTTGTCTTTGTTTTGAACTCTCATGGTCTTTGTTTTAGTCTTTGATTTATGCACAAAAAAAGACATTTAAGCACAAATCCCCATATTTTGGTATGTGTTTACATGTACTGTTATGATTACATACATTATAAAGGAGACCTTACAAAACGTAAGTTAAGAAAATCATGACTAGAAGTTCTAATTTCCCGCCCCCCTCTGCCTTCCAGTGGGTTGTGCCACCCACTGCTGACTTGCATCCCACCTTGGAGGCCAGGAAAAAGCATTTTGCCTCATGCTCTCCTGATTCCTGACCCGGAGGGAGTATTAAGCTGACCACACTTACTGTTACCAGTGGCAGTGACTATGGCTCCTTTAAGCAATGGCTCCCCCATGTGGTGTAGTTGAGTTTTGTCAGTTACATCAGAAAATGAATGTGAGATGTTTCTGAAATTCAAATGGAATCAATGAAGACTGGAGGATGGCTGTCCAAAATGTATGTTATCAGAGATTATTAGAAATGCTTTTGACATATAAAACCAGTACCCTTGTTCTCCAGGGCTAGGCTTTCTTCTGTGGTCCCCCTAAGTAAGGGTAAGGGTGTGTGTGTGTGTGTGTGTGTGTGTGTGTGTGTGTGTGTGTCGGTGAGTTGGGTGAGGGGTGTGATCCTGTGCTTGTACTTTGAAGCCCTCCTTTACTCCAGCATCTGGCCCTTGGTGAAGGTTCCGTGTGGGTTCTTAGCATGACCCCCTTTCTAAAATCTCTTTCTTCCAGGATTTTGAAGCTTTAACTCCAAACTTGCTGGCCAGGACTGTAGAAACAGTGGAAGGTGGTGGGCTGGTGGTTATTCTCCTACGAACTATGAATTCACTCAAGCAGTTATACACGATGACCATGGTAAGTGTCTGTTTTGTAACTTAATTGTGGAGGATTCAAATCAATTGTTTTTACTGTAGACCACTTTGAAGAATTCCTGTTGAGCAGCTAACTCCACTGAGCCGTCAGCACAGTCTCTGGGCTGGGAGCTCTTGGACTGCAGCTAATGAGAAAGTCACTGCAGCGAAATCTCAGTGGCCCCGAGTGTGCCTAGGAATCTCTGAAGTTTGCATTTGCTGCTGGGCGTTTGCAAATTCTCTTCCAGTGAGATTCAGAGGCAATGCAGCTGTCAGTTAAATTTCTGAAATAGTAATAGCAGAGACTCATGCCAGTGCCTAAATCTGTGTATTGCAAAAAAGGGGGGTGTGCACAGAGCTCTTCACTGGGCCTTATCCTAGTGGAGAATGAAGGGCCATTTGCCAGTTCACTCCCCTGTTAAGAACTTTGACTCTGGGAGGGCTAGTGTACTCCCAGAGCAGGGGACGTGGTCAGGAGGGGGATACATCTCATCGGATGCCGCATGGGTGTTCTGAGCAGCAGGTTTGGAGTCCTGTCCACTGCCCAGCTGCTTGAAAATGCTGTTAGGATTGGCCTCAGGGTTTTGTGAGCTGCATCCATCCGGTGAAATGGCCTTTGCTCAAATCCTAGTACCTGCTTCCTGTCACCACTCCTCCTCTCTTACTTGTCCCTGTAGCCCCTCTGGCCTCCTTGAAAGTCCTGAGACATGCCCAGCACACTCTCACCTCCAGGCCTTGGCACGTGCAGGCGATGTCTGCATGGCTCACTTCCTTACTCCTTCAGCCCCTGCTCAAATGTCACCTCCTCGGTGTGGTGTCTTCTCGCACCCTGCTGAGAATAGGGGGTTTTGTCAGTCACCCCTTTAACCTGCGTTCTCTTTAGAGCATTTTACAGCTCCTGGGCTAGTCTTTAAACTGCATAAGAGCAGGGCCTTCCTTTCTCCCTGGAGGAGTGCCTGGTCTTCAGTAAGCACTCATTAAATATTTGTGAATGAACCGGTGACTCTGTGCCCACTTCCTTGCTGCCTGCGTATCACCTCAGAGGCCCTTCCCTTACTACCCCATTAGTATCCCCCCCCCCTTTTGCTATCATTGCACCCCGTTTGCTAATTTGTAGTGTTTGCCAAAACTTGTATCTGTTTGCTCATTTGTTTCCCTCCAGTCATGGGCTGTAAGCTTGGGAGGACAGAGGTTCTGCTGTACTAAACACTAGTGTGTGCCAGCATGTCTGGCCATGGCTGGCATTGTTCGCATGTATTTTTAGTGAACAAATGGACACACCTAAAAATCTATATATATTTTTATTGATTTCAGAGAGGAAGGGAGAAGGAGGGAGAGAGAAACATCAATGAGGAGAGAGAATCATGGATCGGCTGCCTCCTGCACGCCCCCCGCACTGGGGATGGAGCCCACAACCCAGGCATGTGCCCTGACCAGGAATCGAACCCAGGACCTTTCAGTCCCTAGGCTGATGCTCTGTCCACTGAGCCAAACTGGCTAGGGCAGGGACACATTTTTTGATGCTGGATAAAATGTGGACAGAGTCAGAGATGATGTGAGGGGCAGTTTGTTGGAATAAGGAACGTGGTGCTTGGTGTCTGATCCCAGTTCAGCAGCGAGCGTGCGGCCAGTTCAGCGCAGCGGGTTGTGGGGAAGTGGGTTTGGTTTCCAGCAGCATCGCTGGCGCCTTCTTTCTCCCAGGGTTGCTCGATGGAACTTGCTCCCGTGTGGACCCTGTGCCTCGACCCTCTGTGGATGCCTTTGTTAATGGATGTTCTCTTCTAGGACGTGCATTCGAGATACAGGACTGAGGCTCATCAGGACGTGGTGGGAAGATTTAACGAGAGGTAGGTCTGCAGCATATTTCTAGGCCTTTATTGTGGGAGCCACCGTGGGAGGGATGTTTTATCTTGGACCCAACTGAGAGTTGGGCTTCTGTCTGAGGGGAGGTGGTATTGGAGCCCAAACGGTGAGACTTTGGACAGCAGCAGCTGTGAAACTAACGGAAAGCAGTGTGAGCGAGTGGGAAGCTGGGCAGGAGGCCTGGATTCTGTCTCGCTCCCGGCCTCAACAAGTCCCTCGCCCTCTCCCCCCTCTCCAGCTCTTAGCTAACTCATCTGTCAAAGGGGCGATTTGTCTGGGTCACTGTTTCCCGAAATGTGTTTTGCAGAACGCTATTGTGTTTTTTTTTTAAATTTTATTGATTTTAGAGAGGAAGGGAGAGGGAGAGTTAGAAACATCCATGATGAGAGAGAATCACCGATTGGCTGCCTCCTGCATGCCCCCTACTGGGGATCGAGCCTGCAAACCAGGGCATGTGCCCTTGACCGGAATCGAACTCGGGACCCTTGAGTCTACAGACGGTGGCTCTATCCACAGAGCCAAACGAGCTGGGGCGAATACTGGTTTTGAGGGGGGCCTTCTGACAAAAGGGTTTTGTGGCCCAGTATGTCTGGGCAATGCTCACGCCGCTTCTCCCTTCTGAGCAGTCACCTTAGCCTGTTGCAGCCTTGGAGAGTCTTGCGGCAGCAGGGACCTGTTTCAGGGGTGCTTACAGGGGTGCTTACGATGCTTTCCCACGGTTATGTGGCCGCAGGGCCCTTTTTCAGGGAACACCAGCCGTAGTTCTCAACTGAGCCGTTTTGCCCGGGCGGATTTAGTAACACCTGGAGCCATTTTAATTGTCATGTCTTGGGGGAGGGGTGTGTGGTAGAGGGTGCTATTGGCATCCAGTGGGTAGAGGCCAGGGGGGTTGCTAAACAGCTTAAAAGCCACAGAGCCACAAAGCATGATCTGGTTTAAAATGTCAGGAGTGCTGAGGTTGAGAAATCCTGGCCTTGATGAACCCTGGGGCCTCCCGAGACTAACTCACTAGGAGTGGGACAGGAAGTTACGCTGTGCTCCCCCGAAGCCTGTGAAAGTAGCCGAGAGGCCCTTTTCTTGCGTTGGTGGGAGAAGTTTCAGTTTCATAGCCCAGCACATGTTTTCCTACATGCGGGAATGTTTAGTTCTGTTTCTTAAGGGAGCTTTTCTGTCTTCCCCTTTCTTTATTTTTCCCTCCTGTGACAGCAGGTAAATCCATTTGTGCATGTTTCTCTGTCAGCGGTGAGGACGTAGGGGGTGGGTTTGGAGGTCCCCATTTAAGGGAGCCCTGGGACACCATAGTGCTGAAGGGTGAGGGGGATGTGGGAAGGGCCAAATGGCACAGGGAACGGTGGCGGCTGTGCACAGAGGAATGCTTGCAAGCAGTCTCTCTCTCGAGAGTTCTCGGCTTTCTCTGCTGCATGAGCAAGAAGCGTGTTCGGGCCCTGGCTGTTGTGGCTCAATTGGTTGGGCCGAAGGGTTGTCAGTTGATCCCAGCTGGGTACATGGCCAGATTGCAGGCTCAGTCCCCGGGGGCACGCAGGGGCAGCTGAGCGACGTTTATCTCTCTCCGAAAATCATTTAAAAAAAAATTTTAAAAAGTAATTTGTTCAGGTGCTGTGGAGAGGAGCTCCTTTCCCATTGCTCTCCGACTGGGCTGTGACTTTCTCAGAGATGTGGTGCCAAGTGATTAGCCACCCTTCGCTGTGTGGACATTGTCCTCTCCCCCCAGCACCTCACTGCGGTGGTTTGGCTCCTCAGGTTTATTCTTTCCCTGGCCTCCTGTAAGAAGTGTCTCGTCATCGATGACCAGCTCAACATCCTGCCCATCTCCTCCCACGCGGCCAGCATTGAGGCCCTCCCTCCCCAGGCCCCGGTGAGTAGGCCAGGGGCCGAGAACCTGGGGAGGCCGCCTTGTCTGTCGCACTCTGCCGCGGCAGTGGCAACCCTTCTCTCCTCCGGTAGGATGAGAGTCTCGGTCCTTCTGATCTGGAGCTGAAGGAGCTGAAGGAGAGCTTGCAGGACACGCAGCCTGTGGGTGTGTTGGTGGACTGCTGCCGGACCCTAGACCAAGTGAGTGGCATCCAGACGTTCCCCGTCTCAGGGTACTTAGCACAGAGGGTAACTGTAACGCATAGAAGGCAACACGCCGAGTCAAGGCTTGGATGCTCCCTGGGGAAGGTGTTTTCTCTTGCTCAGACTCAGCAGCGCTGTTGTGTCTTGTCTGGGTTCACAACAGAAGTCCAGGATTGCTTTACCCCCGTCCCGCCAGGAACAGTTCAGGCCTGTGAGATCTGCCCCCTTTTATCTGGCTGGGGCATCAGCCTGATTCTCCAGGGGCTGTGGGAAGATGGCTGGAACTTAGCCTTCCTCAGAGCTCACCTAATGCGTGTCTTCCCACAGGCCAAAGCTGTCCTGAAGTTCATCGAGGGGATCTCTGAGAAGACCCTGAGGAGTACCGTGGCGCTCACGGCTGCCCGAGGGAGGGGCAAGTCGGCAGCCCTGGGACTGGCTATTGCTGGGGCAGTGGCTTTTGGGTAAGGGCGCCCGAGTCCCCACCTTCAGGAACTCTGGGCTCCGGGGGAACGGTGTGCGGACTCAGGAAGGCTCAGCAGGCTCCTGGTGATTTCTCTGGGGGTTGGGTTCCTGGCTGAAAACACATTCCCCGACTCTCAGGGGTGCAAACACACATGTGCAGGCAGACACAGACACACTCCAGGGCCTCTGTGGTCACTTTAAAGTTGAACAAACACTAAAGCAAAGAACTGCTGGTGAGAAACTTTAAAACTCCCAGTTCATGAGAACGTGTAATGACCAGCTTTGCTGACTGAGGAAAGTACAGGTTTGACATTGTAATGATTTTGATCAATAGAGGATCTTGTTTGCCCCTGAGGAGCTGCCTCGCATGCGATGATACTTCTGTCTTTTGCCCTGAGTGGGAGATTCATGCAGCTGCCGCAGAGCACCTGCTTCCGGCTTCCCAGACGTAAGCAGTGGCCCTAGGAGACGGTGTTCTCCGAACCCACCATCCTCCGTGGTGCGGCCAGTCGCTCTGAGCCAGCGCTCAGATGGAGAAACGTCCCGCGGCTGCTGAGATCCTGAGCCAGTCAGAGCCAGCAGCCTGGGCTGAACTCAGCTCCGAGTCCTTTGTTCCTCTTGCTGCTCCCAGGGTTCCGGTCGGCCCCTTCGTTGTTAGCACTGAACAGCCACAGGACACCCTCAGGTGTGCTGCGGCCTCTGGCCTCCCAGTTTGCAACGCTGTCAGCACAGCTAGTGATCAGCGTGGTGCCGTTGCTCTCATCCAGGCACAGGACCGGGAGGGATTGCATCCTGAGGGATTGTCCCCACGGCGCCTCTCAGTGCATTTGCTCGTGGAAAACATCCTCCTGATTCTCCCTCCTTCACCTCCCACCCCCCACCCCCCATCTCCATCATCGTTTGATTATTACCTGTGTGACGGGGAAAAACAAAGAAGTGTTCTTTTTTTCTTAGGTTCCCCAAACAGTTCTTGGATTTCCTAATTACTTAAATGCCTTCTTCTTTTGTTCCATAGGTACTCCAATATCTTTGTTACCTCCCCAAGCCCTGATAACCTCCACACTCTGTTTGAGTTTGTATTTAAAGGATTTGATGCGCTACAATATCAGGTAGGAAGTCAGGATAAGAATTAATTTTGGCTGAGTGCTGAGTTTAAATCCAGGGGAAGTCTTCAGAGTGCCTGCGTGCTTTCTTAAGCTTGTTCTGACGCTTGTCATTGGTTTCGCTCTTCCCCACCAGGAGCATCTGGATTATGAGATTATTCAGTCCTTAAATCCCGAATTCAACAAAGCAGTGATCCGAGTGAACGTATTCCGAGAACACAGACAGACCGTTCAGGTGAGGCTGGTTCCCAAACTCTGCGGTGTGGGGAGTGTCCTGCTGGCTTTCAATGGCTCCAAGGTGTTTTCTGGTATCGTCTTTTAGACCGTTGTTATTTTAGGATAAACGTGTTCCCGATTTTCAGCCTCTTCTAAAGAAAAACATTGAGACAAGCTAACATATGCATGCAGCCAGATTGGAAAGTTGTAGATTTGACCCATGAAACTTGAGTAAGTGGGATTGAGAGTATGCTGATCTGCTAAAAGAAATACAGTTGTTCTGACAACAGTTCTAATTTTGCTTAGTTACAGCAGATTTTGAAATGGTGCATCAGTAACTAGAACAGAAACTTCACCATTCCAAAGAAAAAGAACTTTGCAGAAATGGATTCTGAGCCTTAGTGAGTGGCCTATTTTCCCTTGTAAACTGTTTCACTGAAAGCTCTATGAATCTCCAGGGCTTTGCAAGCCCGAACGGTCGGCACTTGTCCGAAGGCCGCAGTTTTGTTAAATCGTAGAGAAGCATCGGTGTGACTGGCTTGCAGAAGGGATGGAGGCCCACAGGCCCCTGGTGGAGGAGGTTCTTTGGTTATGGCTGGGGTTGGGTGGGGGAAGCGGGCAGGCAAGCTTGGCAGTTTATGCCCTTGACCTTTCTGCCTGTTAGGGCACTATGCCCGTGAAGGAGGCATACCTTTTTAAAAAACATATTTTATTGATTTTAGAGAGGAAGAGAGCGAGGGAGATAGAAAAATCAACGATGAGAGAGAATCATTGACTGGCTGCCTTCTGTGTGCCTCCTACTGGGGATCGAGCCCACAACCTAGGCATGTGCCCTTGGCCAGGGACCCTTCAGTCCGCAGGCCAGTGCTCTATCCACTGAGCCAAACCAGCTTGGGCTGGCATGCCTTTTGATCAGAGTCCAGATTATAAAGGATGCTAAGTGTTTCTGCCTTTTACCTAAGGATCTTAATTTTTTCTTAGAAGGTCTCTTCCTAGAATCTCTCATTCTGTACACTTCTTCCCGTTTTGCCTGATTCCCTCAGCTGAGAGGAGGAAAGACTGATGTTGGGGTGGAGGACAAGCTGCAGGCAATGAAAACGCAGAGCCCTGTTAAACCTGGAGAAAAACACAAAAACCAAAGAAGGAAAACCTCTCCCTGAAATGCCGGCTCAGCCCTTGCTGGTCCTTGGATTTTCAATCACAGACCCTCTAGCGTTTCCAGAGACCTTTGTCTCCAGACTGGAGTTTAAACACAGAATTGGTGACTTAACTCCATGAGGCTCCATTTACATCCCTGTGAGGCCTCCTCCTTCTGCTGCAAATAAAAAAAAACACACACACAACCCACAGAGAATATTAGATTAAAGTCTGCTCTGCCTCCTCTAGGGGACTGCTTTCTGCCTTTAAGAAGCCAAGACTTGGGGCCCTGTTGGGGCTGTGTATCCTGCGATTAGAAATGAGTGGGGTCGCTGCCTCCCTGACCCGTCGACTTGTCAACTTGTCAGCTTGGTGCAAAGCAGTCACAGAATGCTACTTGTAATGAAATACCTCAGATGTGCAGAAAAACAGAGACCAACATACCACTCAGATGCCCAGCAATCAGGCTTAAGAAATGTGGACGTTTTCCTGTTTGCTGTGTTTGTTTCATATTTTAAAAGCCATTTGTATTTTTGTTTTAAAGATCTAAAACATCACAGACGTAGTCGGTGCCCCTCTAGTACCCCTCCCTCTCCCATTCCCTTCTGTCTCGCCCCATGGCGACTCTATTCTGAGATTGGTGTGTTTCCTTTCCATTCATGTGTTTATACTTTACTCCGTAATTATGTATCCATAAATGGTAACATGCTATACTTGGCCTTTTTCAGCTTGCCTTTTTTTTTTTTTTTTTTTTTGCGACTCTGGTGGGATCCGAACCAGCTTGCCTTTTTTACTCAACATTTGTTTTTGTCCAGATTGAAGCTTGCAGATCTGGTTGGTGTTAAGCACTGTGTATATACACTGCAGTTTATTTATGTTTCTAGAAGTGGAATTGTTGGGTTTTAGGGGATATGTAGCTTTCCAGCTTTCTTGGATTTTGCCAATTTCTTTAAATTTACCTTCACACCAGGCTTTTTTAAAAAATATTTTTTTATTGATTTCAGAGAGGAAGGGAGAGGCAGAGAGAGAGAGAGAGAGAGAGAGACAGACATCAGTGATGAGAGAGAATCATTGATTGGCTGCCTCCTGCACACCACCCACCGGGGATCGAACCTGCAACCTGGGCATGTGCCCTTGATGAGAGATTCAAACCCAGGATCTTTTAGTCTGCAGGCCGACGCTCTGTCCACTGAGCCAACCAGCTGGGGCGCCAGGATTTTTTTTTACGTTTTGTTTCTCCAAGTCCTCACAAACACTGGGTGTTTACAGCTGTTTAAGTTTACCTGTGCGTGTGGAATGGGATCTCTGTTGTCTTCAGCATTGCCCTGATCACCAGTGCTGCTGACTGCCTTTGTTTATGTTAATCGGTTATGCAGGTTTCTCTCCTCATGCCTGTTTGCAAACTAAAAATAGCAGGAAGCCCTGATGAGAATGAAGAAAGGATGTCAAGCATATGGCAAGCTTATGACGTTAGGTGGCCAAGCTAATAATATAAATAAACATGTGAATGTGTGTGTGTTAAGACAGGAGTAAGTCTTAGAAGTGTCCCGTTAGTGCAAGGAGGTGTGGCTTTTATGAGGATGGTATCAGCCTGGTGCATGGCACCCGGCACATAGCAGGTGCTTGAGAAATCAACATCCTCCCACTGGCCACCTCTAGGGCCACGCTGTGCCTCTGGCTCACTGACCAGAGAGAGGCTTGGGGGAGACATGACAAGACAGAAGAGACAGGAAAGGGAGGCACCACCTACCACACTAGGCCTGGCACCGGGCAAGGACTCGTACAGATTTACCTGGTTTTTCTCTCCAGGAGCCACCAGATAGGTATCGCCTCCACTGTGCAGGGGAGGATTCAGGCTGCCCGTGAGTAAGCAGCCTGTCTAGGGTCGCACAGATGGGCATTGAACTGTTTGAACCCAAGTGTCTGATTCCAGGCCCGTTTGCCTGGCCACGGAAAGGAGGGAATGAGGAACGAAAGAAAGGAGTGGGAAGGGAGAGGAAAGAGAGGCCTTCATGATGCCTCACGAGGGACCACCGCTGCGACACGAGGTGGCCAAGCTGATGATATAAATGTGTCTTTCCCCAGTATATACATCCCGCAGACGCCGTGAAACTGGGCCAGGCTGAACTTGTTGTGATTGATGAAGCTGCCGCCATCCCCCTCCCCCTGGTGAAAAGCCTCCTGGGCCCCTACCTTGTTTTCATGGCATCCACCATCAACGGGTAAGGCACCTTGGGGTGCAGCCATCACTCTCTTTGTAGGTTCTTGCGGTGGGTTCGTTATGGAACGAACGTGGCCCGGGTGGGTAAGTCTGTTGTGGACGCCAGAGTCCTTGGGGCTGCTTCAGTCTCCTAGGACTCTTGCGAATGGGAGCTGACCTCTTGGTAATCCGCAGTAGCTCACTGTGGTCCGACATGAAAGGGGCTGCATACGCTTGAAGAACTCGGGGTGTGTCTCCTCCTGTCTGTAGGCCTCATCAGGTTTTTAGAAGTATATGGGTGGCAATACCAATGTCTTATAGCTTAGAGTCATATCAAAACGTGGTGTTAAAGCAACTGCAGTTAGCGTAAGCCATTGGGCTTATAATGGCTCGGGAGATGTTTTTTAAGTTTTGAAATACTTAGTTCATGTTTGCTATAGAAAATTTAGGGAAAACAGGGAGGCAACAAGAAAAATCGCCAGTGATCTGGTCATCTAGGGATAGCATCCGTTAGAATTTTGGTGTACATTTTCTGTGCATTTATTTTACCTTTGCATTTGAACAAGAGCATAAACATAGTTTACATGTTGTTTTTAATTTGCTTTCTTCCATAACTGAAATTTTCCAGGTCAGTAAATACATAACTTTAATGTTGGAAATATTTTGATGTGTTAGTCACATCTTGCAAAGATAATTCTATTATAGATTTACTAGAGGCTCTGTGCATGAAATTCATGCACTGGTAGAGTCCCTAGGCCTGGCTGGTGGTCATGGCCAATCAGGGCCTTCTGGCTGCCAGCTGGGGCCTTCCTTCATTCCATACTTCCCCCCGGTGGTCAGTGTATGTCATAGCGATCGATCGAACTCCTGGTGTCCTGAGGGGACACTTTGCATATTAGCCTGTTATATATGTAGATTGTTGTGACTGCTTTACTTGCACTGAAAATATTGAAATAAAGTGGACTTTACTTTTGTTGATAACTTTGTTGAGATATAATTTACATACCACACAATTTACCCATTTAAAGTGTATAATTCAGTTGTCTTTTAGTATATTCACAGAGTTGTGCAATCATTACCAGTCAGTATTAGAGTATTTTCATTAGCCCAGAAAGAAACCCCATGCCCTATAGCTGTCAACCTCCAACCCTCCCTTCCCTCCGCCAGCCCTAGGGAACCACGAATCTACTTTTTGTCTCTGTCGATTTGCCTGTTCTGGACATGGCTTATAAATGGCCTACTACAATCTGTGGTCTTTTGTGACTGGCTTCTTTCACTTAGCGTAATGCTTTTGAGGTTCATTCGTGTGGTTTGTCTCAGTATTTCAATCCTTTTTATGGTGAAGTTATATTCCATTGTGTGTTTATAAACATTTTGCTTTGATGGACACTCGGGCTGTTTCTGTCGTTTGGCTGTGAGGACTAATGCTGCTCTGAACGTTGCTGTGCAGGTTTTTGTGTGGACATGCTTTCAGTTTTCCTGGGCCTCTACCTAAGGAGCGGAGTGACTGAGTAAAATGGTAACTTGCTGTTTAACCAAGTGAGGAACTGCCAGACTGTTTTTCCAAAGCAGCTGTACCATTTTACACCCTCACCAGCAGTGTATAAAGGTTCCAATTCATCCATGTCCTTGCCAGCATCTGTCCTGTGTCCTTTTTGGTATAGCCATCGTAGTGCATTTCCTGTGGCTGGTGATGTGGGGCGGCTTAGGCGCTGATTAGCCATTTGGATCTCTTTGAAGAAATAGCTATTCAGGTCCTCTGCTCATTTCTAATTCTGTGTTTTTTAATTAGTTATAAGGGTTTCTTACATATTCTAGACACAAGTCCCTCATCAGATACATGATTGACAGAATTTTTCTCCCATTCTGTGGTGGTTTTTTGTGTGTCACTTTCTTTATAATGTCCTTTGAAGCACAAAAGCTTTTAGTTTTGTTGTGTTTATTCTTGTTTTTATTTTTAACTAAATGGAATTGTTTTAAGAAAGTTTTGCTCTGTGGAGTGGAGAGGGTGAATAAAATGATTCACAATTCCAATTTTTTGATCATTCTTTAAAAGTAGTATTTGAGTAAGAGGAAGTATGTGTATATATACAATAATAAGCATTATAATAATGAGTACTACAAAATGTAATAAGAAAGAAAGCCAGCTGAGCAGTCTGTACTCTGTGGTCACTTGTGCTTGGGACGAAAGACAAGGAGGAAATAGGATTGAAAAGTGCTGGTTCTGTCATCAGATTATCGATGATTTTTCTCCCCACCCCCAATTTTTTTCAAGTTGTTGTATGTCACCTTTTAAGTAAAAGTAGTAATTAGAAGAATTACTTGGTTGGTGGGTTTGTTTAATCTGGATTTTCCAAACTGATGTTCTCTGTTTGTTCCTTCAAGCTGTTGCTTCTAACAGCAGCTCTGAGTAATTGACCATTTAACAGTCTTTGGTTTCATTATGCTGAGGGCTTTACTCACATAGCTTTTTCAGTCCTTATTTAATCCATAGCACCATCCTGTGCAGTGTGTAGAATAGTCCCCTTGCGAGGACAAGGCTGACAGAGGGTGAGTTCCTTGCCCAGAGTACTAAGTAGGTGTGCTAGGACGGGAGCCTCTGTGCCACCTGCCTCCTTGCGTGCCCTGTGCTGTCCAGGAGTTCAGAGGTGAGCAGGGCCGTCCTTGGGGAGCAGGAGTCTGCTTTCTCGGCAGGATGAGGAAAGTGGTTCTTGTTCCCCACCAGAGAAGGGATTTGGGCCCTTGTGCCTGATGGCCTTTGCTTTCGCTCCTAGCTACGAGGGCACTGGCCGGTCCCTGTCCCTCAAGCTAATCCAGCAGCTCCGCCAGCAGAGTGCCCAGAGCCAGATCAGCACCACGGCTGAGAACAAGACCACGGCCACGGCCAGGCTGGCCTCAGGTACCCGCAGCTGGAATGCCCTGTAGTGCACAGCAGGTCCTGTGATCCTCGCTGGGCCCTTCCCCTTGTGACGCCATGCGTGGTACCAACCCCTCCCACAGTCAGGGTCACTCCCCAAGGCTGGAGTTGCTTTTCTCCAAAGCGTAGCCAGCCAGTGACCAGATGGGAGCTTCACGGGCTTCTGGTGGCTGGGCCTTTGTGTGTCCCCCATCTCGGGGCGAGGCTGCGTCGACTTAGCGAGAGCCGTTGGGACTGTGTATGGCAAAGATGCCCATCCGCCAGAAAAGCTTAAAACCACTCAGTTCACATTCTCCAGCCATGTTTGCGTGGGCGCCTGTGACAAAGGTGAGGTAGCACACTGGCCCCGCTCTTCCAGACAAAGCGTATTTAACAATCGTTTCTCACTGTGTGTGTGTCTCGGGGGGCAGCACGGACGCTGCACGAGGTTTCCCTGCAGGAGTCGATCCGATACGCCCCTGGGGACGCCGTGGAGAAGTGGCTGAACGACCTGCTGTGCCTGGACTGCCTCAACATCACCCGGATCGTATCGGGCTGCCCCTTGCCGGAAGCCTGCGAGCTGTATCCTCCCGGGGCCCTTTGCCCTGCGAAGGGGAGGGGGCGGCGAAAGAACCACGCGGGTTTCGGCCCTTATGTTTCGTGGGCTGCTGCTCTAGGGAACTCTCAGCTTCCTGCTTTCCTTCCCTCACGTGTTTCTGCTCAGGACATGGGGTCCCTCTCCCCAGGTGACCCTCGGGAGTCGGGTGTCCGGTTTGGGGCTGTCTCTGCTTTGTTTTGGTTGCTTAACTCCAGTCCCAGCTACTACGTTAACAGAGACACCCTCTTCTGCTACCACAAGGCCTCTGAAGTTTTCCTGCAGCGGCTGATGGCCCTCTACGTGGCTTCTCACTACAAGGTAGCTGTAGCCCGCCCTTGGGTGAATGTCAGTCCCGACAGCCCCCTCTCCCCTGGCTTTTCACATCTTCTGTTACCCAGGGGCGTGGCTCAGGTGACCATTCCACCCGACTTAACTGGCCTGACCTTGGCAAGGGCCGGTGACCTTGCTGAGGGTTGCATCGCCCACTGTTGAACTGGAGAGGTGGAAAGCACTGCCCATTTTAAGAAGGGAGACTTCTGTTTTTTGCCCGTCTGCTAAGCTGACAGGCTCAGGTGACATAGCACTTGGAACCTGCTGGTGCTGTTTGACCTGAGACCTGTGTGCCTCTGGGCTGTTTTTAAGGAGCAGTGAGTGAGAGGTCGGGATATGTGAATGTCATACAGACTAAAGGGTGTGTTGGAAAGGAAGTGCTCTGAGTGTCTTGGTGGCATTTCTGTGAGCCCCCTTTCATGGAAGGCTGAAGGGTTGGTGTTGGAAGTGGTGACAGGCTCTTCCAGGAGGAAGTTCCCTTCCCATCTGAGAGACAGACAGTGCCAACTAGGCAGCTCTTCGCCCCCCTGCAGCCTCAGCGCTCGTGGGAGGTGACAGCAAACACCGGAGGCTGAGTCCCACTCGGCCATTTCGAAGGGTCTCGGGCTGGCTGCCCAAGACACGGAGGGCACCGTGCTGGGTCTGGCCAGTCACTGGCTTGGGGAAGGCCGCTGACCCCGAGTAAAGGACACGCAGAGAAGCGGTTCTCCCTGACCCGTGTTTTGCCCACAGAACTCCCCCAACGATCTCCAGATGCTCTCCGATGCGCCTGCTCACCATCTCTTCTGCCTCCTGCCCCCCGTGCCCCCCACCCAGAACGCCCTTCCTGAGGTGCTTGCCGTCATCCAGGTACAGAGTGGAGGCGTCCTGGGGCATTGAATTTGGGAACCACTTAGGTGTCGAGGTTACTGGCTCAGTAACTGCGTGGAAGCTGTTGCTCTACTGGGTGTGTCGTGGCAGGCGATGAGGGTGCATCGAAAGAAAGCACCACAGACAGAGCCAGGGCCCTGCGGTTCATGGGCGGGTGACAGTCCGCACTGGCTGCTCCTAGGACAGAACTTATTTGTGTTCGTTACAAAAGCAGTACATGGCGCTGACAGGATCGGAAGACGGATGGGGAAGATGGGTCTTAATGCCTGGCATGCGTGTATGCGCTTCTGTATCGTTTTTCCTTTTCCTACACATGGATCGCTGTGCTTGGTAACCTGCCCCTTTTTTTCTTGCAGCGTGTCAAATGTTTATGGTTAGTACACTTTTTAAAGGCTGCATTGTATGTCATTATATGCACATACATGTTGTGTGTGACCGTCCTGGCAGATTCCTGAGTCACGCACGGGGAACTTGCACTCTCTGTGCAGAGCTGTGTGAGCTGTGTCTTGGTGGGTGTGTGAGCTGTGTCTTGGTGGGTGTGTGCACACGCACACCAGGACGACGTCAGTACTCTGCCTGGCTAGTGAGTGTCAGGCACCCCCGGTGTAGTGATGACGCCTCCACTGGAAAAGGATGAACCAGTTACAGGGTCAAGCCTGACCTGGAGTGGAAAGAGCTGGCCTGGTCAGACCAGCGGACGCCGCTGCTGTTCTGTGCGTGGGCTGTGCCCTGGGGGCCGGCCTTCCTGTCTGCACCGTCCTGCTTCCCCGCAGGTGTGCCTGGAGGGGGAGATTTCCCGCCAGTCCATCTTGAACAGCCTGTCTCGAGGCAAGAAGGCTTCGGGAGACCTGATCCCGTGGACAGTGTCAGAACAGGTGATGCGCTCCCCCTGGCCTGTCGGTGTGCGCGAAGCCGGCCCTGTCAGAGGGTGTGTTGTGTCGCTGAGTTGCTGGCTTGTGTCTCCCACACAGTTCCAAGATCCAGACTTCGGTGGCCTTTCCGGGGGAAGGGTGGTTCGCATTGCTGTTCACCCGGATTATCAAGGGGTAACGTGTCCTCCACCCTCTCCACCCTCGCAGCTGTGCTGCGGGCTTGTTAGGGCAGGCGTGCGAGGCTGTGTGACTGCGAAGCTGGTCGAGGGGCATGCAGTGCAGGCTCCTCTGCTGTGGAGTGTGTCGGTGGGGCCGGGGCGGACAGGATGACTGCGTGTGCTCGCTCTTCCTTTGTTGTGAGGACGGGACCTGAGAACCAGATCTTTCTGTGATCACCTCCTGTCTCTTAGAAATAAGTCCCCCCTGAGGAGTTGGCAGGAGAGACGTCAGGTTTGGGTTTGCTGACCTGTGGGCGAGCCTTCCTCACGCTCAGATGGCTAATGGGCTAGACGAGCGGTCGCCAACTGGTGGTCCACGGACCACTGGTCTGTGAGGTCCGAAAGGTCGACCACTGGGCTAGAACCTCTATTCCTTGGCCATTCCCTCCGTGCTTGCTCACAGATGGGCTACGGCGGCCGAGCCCTGCAACTGCTGCAGATGTACTACGAAGGCAGATTCCCTTGTCTGGAGGAGAAGGTCATTGAGGCGGCGCAAGAAATTCACACCGTGAGCAGCGAGGTGAGCAGCTCTGGGCTGAGCTGGCTCCTGGAGGACCTGCCTGGGTCTGCAGGAGCACCACCGCGGCTAGTTAGTGGCCTGGGCCTGTGCATGGAGAGGTACAGAGAGCTTTGGAGGAGCTGCTGCTTGCTTGAGCTTAACAGTTGAGGTCTTCAGATCAGCATCATTAGCATCAGCTGGAAACTTGTTAAAAATGCAAATTCTAGGGTCCTGCCCAGACCTCCTGACTCGGATGCTCGGGCGATGCCCAGTAACGTGGTCTTAACAAGCTCCCAGGTTCAGCCTCAAACCACCCCTCCAGGGTCTCAGTCCTCGGCCCGGCCTCGGGATCTGTCCTCCTTGGTGGGCGTGACTAACACGGAACTGGGACGCTTTCTGCACACGCGTTTGAATTTCACAGTGTGCCTGTTGGGGGTGTCGGGGTGGGGTTATATCTGTGGTCAGGCTCAGAGCTTTGTCACTTCCCAGTGACGGGCCTGGACCTTTAGCCCCACCCCCGGGACCTGCCTTGTCTGTCTGTGAACCTGCTGGTGTGTCTAGACCGCGTGGCTCTTCTGCACGCTGAGCAGTTCATGCTTACAGGGGCCGGTGAGCTCAGGATGAGCCCTGGGCTCACTGGTGCTCCTGTATTTTGAGAACCTTGGGAACAAACCAGGCAGCCTGTCCCGCTGTTCCTGCTCCATCTAGAGCGCAGAGTGCCGTGCTCGGGGAGGTCACTGACCTTGCTCCCTTCGGCCGGTGGGCTGTTTCCCCGCCTCCTCCAGGCCGTCAGCTTGTTGGAAGAGGTCGTCACTCCCCGGAAGGACCTGCCTCCCTTGCTCCTCAAACTGAATGAGAGGCCCGCAGAGCGCCTGGATTACTTGGGCGTGTCCTATGGCTTGACCCCCAGGCTCCTCAAGTAAGGGTTTGCCTGTCTCGTTCCCCTGCCCCGGCCTTGGTATGTGAGAATGAAGGTTCTGTGGGCTGTGCACCTGCCTTTCCAGTGAGTGTTGGTCCGACGTGTGTGGACTCCCTGCCCTCCTGGCCGTTCCTAGCTTTGTCTGCCAGCTGCTCCCACAGGGCACACAGTGACCTGCTCTCTTTGCGTCTTTGCAGGTTCTGGAAACGGGCGGGGTTCGTTCCTGTCTATCTGAGACAGACCCCGGTGAGTAGGCGCCTAGCAGAGGGGGGTGTGGGTTTGTGGTTACAGTGGGGACAGGCCTGTCCTTGCAGAGCCCTGTGCCCCGCTGTGTGCCGGGCAGGTGCCCCCGCCTGAGGGCTACCAGAGCAGCCGTCCTCCCTGACGGGCACTGCGCTGCTGCCCCTGGTGCGCTGGGGCTCTGTGCCTGCCTGTGACATAGCCGAGGCCCTCGTGCACTTGCTCAGCGAGCCCTGGAGGCCTGTAACTGGGGCCTCCCTGGATTTCTTTAAAAAGAGGAAAGTTAGTTTTAGGGAAGAGTCCTGGCAGAGCATAGAGGGTTATTAGGGAAGGGGAGGATGTGTGACTCAACTACCCAGCCAGGGCCCTGACAGTGTAACTTTTTTCTGAATATTTTCGATGGGTGGTTGGTTGAATCTGAAGGTGAGGAACCCGTGGATTTGGAGGGCCGTCGGTGCTGTTGTTCAGTGAATGAATAAATAATGACAGCGATGAAGGTAGGGCCTGAAGGTGGAGACAAGAGGGTGAGTGTTTAGAGGAATGAGGAGCAGCTGGGGCGACTGAACCAGCCCACCTTGGTAGCGGGAGGAAGTCGGTGTTTAGTGTCGCAGGCCGAGGTTGACCAGTGCTTCAATAGGGGGAGTCATTTGCTGTTCAGAGAACAATTAAGCTGAAAAGGAATTGGCTGTGGACCTGCCAGCATCAGTGATCCCACTGAGAGCAGCTTCGCTGGAGTGAGGGGTCCGAGAGATTGGAGAGAACGGGAGGTGAGGGAGCTGACTGAGCAGATGCGTCATACGCATAGCAAAAGGGAGCAGAGAAACAGGGCAGCTGGAGGGAGGCAGGTAGGCAGGGCTGTCGGATGGGAGCTTCTGGAACATGTTGGTGTGCTGCAGGGGATGATCCTGCAGAAACCATGCAAATAATTATAATGGACAGGGAAGGTTTGGTTGCAGGAGGGAGGAGGAGAGGTGGCTGCCTCATCCTTCCCAAGGGGGAAGGCAGGGAGTGTGGGTGCGGAAGGGTTGGCTGCTGGTTGACTTGGGGTGGGAAGGAGGAAGGTCTTTTCCAATTGCTTCAGTTTTCTCAGTGAGAGGAGGTGGTCGGCCAAGAGGAAGGGGTGCTGGAGGCTTGATTTTGGAGGGTACAAAGCCAGCGTGCCAGGGTGGTGCCCGTTTGAGAGGTTGAGGCTGGGATATACACTTGGAGTCGACTGCAAGGAACACAGATCATTGAGCTCAGTGTGGCCTCAGCGTGGTCTTGTGTTGTGTGTTGACTGGGTCATGTGGAGTTTAAGCTGTGATAACTCTGCGTTCATAATCTACCTGATGTGAGCAAGAGGCCCACTTCCCTGGTCCAGGGCAGAGGTCGTGCTCTGGGGCCTGAGCAGCTCTGCTCCGTTGCCATGGCGTCTGCAGGGAAGTGTGGGAAATGCCATGTGAGAATGGGAGGTGAGGGCCCTTCTCCCGCCTGGGGAAGAGGGAGAGGCCCGTGGGAGCACCAGGCTTTCCCTCTGAGTTCTTACCCTCTAACAGCGACGGCTGTTGAGAGGGGGTTCTTGGTGCCAGTTAGGAATCTGTGTTTTCCAGAATGATCTGACGGGAGAACACTCGTGCGTCATGCTGAAGACGCTGGCTGAGGAGAGCGAGGCCGAGCAGGGGTCCTGGCTGGCGGCCTTTTGGAAAGGTGTGTCTGAGTGGAAGGGAGACGGAGGGGTGATGGGGGAGCTTCGGGACCTCTGACTGTGTGGCTGCACCCCACAGACTTCCGCCGGCGCTTCCTAGCTCTGCTGTCCTACCAGTTCAGCACCTTCGCTCCTCCCCTGGCTCTGAACATCATTCAGAACAGGAACATCGGGAAGCCCACGCCGCCAGGTGAGCTGGGCAGGACGGCGCAGGGCTAGTCGTGGATTGTGTGGCAGGAGGTGGATGTGGTGTTCCCAGAAGAGGGAGGGCCTGGGAATGGAAGGACCGGCTCTGGGCCTGCATCTGCTGCCCACTCCCGCTCAGCAGCCCTCCTCTGCCTGGGGCACTATCACCCACGGAAGCTGTCTACATAACAGGACGTGGGGGTGTGGTCTGACTTCAGGGATGTCACATAAGGCTATTCAGCTAGTGAGTCCTAGAACCCGACTTAAATCCGGTGCGGAGGCTGTGTGCTCAGGTGTGGGGCTGTGAAAGGATGTGCGGCCAGCCTTCCGTGGCCAGCACAGGGACGTGTGCTGGGGATGACAGATTCTGTCGGGATATTTAAAATACCAGGAAATAGGAAGGGTCACATTAACGGCGGTGGGCTTTTTTGTTCTGTTGCTAATTATGTGTGCGCACGTTGTTTTGCCAATTCCGTTTTGACAAACCTGCTCCTCGAGCTGGACACTTTCTGTGAGGCGGGTCCTGGGAAGTGACAAGTGGGACAGGGTGTTAGATCCTCTCACCCTGGGGCCCCGAGCTTCCCTGGACCTGCTGTGTTGGCGTGGAGCTCCGCGTAAAGGCCCCGCACCAGGGGTCCCCTCCCTGCGTGGCTCAGGGAAGGGTCAGGCTGCCTGGGGCGGTCGGTATCTCACATGGGGGGGGGGAGGGGGCAGGCACTCCCTGGAGGCTGGTCTCCGATCTGCTTGGCTGAGCGGTTAGGGTGCCCGGGGGACTGCCCTGACCCGCCTGGCTCTCGCCCCTGCAGCCCTGCGCCGGGAGGAGCTGGAGGCGCTCTTTCTGCCCTATGACCTCAAGAGGCTGGAGATGTACTCCCGGAACATGGTCGACTATCACCTCATCATGGACATGATCCCCGCCATCTCCCGGATGTATTTCCTGAACCAGCTGGGGGACCTGGCCCTGTCCGCTGCCCAGTCGGTAGGTTACCTGCTGCCCGTGTGCTGGGTCTGGAGCAGTTTACGTGTGCGATGTCCGGCCGAATGTTTTGACATAATTTTGTCCGTTTAACGCCTCGTTCTGATAGGGGGTGGGTGGTGGTCTCATCTCCCGGTGGTGCAGGCGGGGACACTGGGGCTCTGAGGTTGTGCCCTGCGCCTGGCCACGCGGTTGGCAAGGAGGAGCTGCATTCAAGGCCACATCCTGGTTGCCTTCGCTCGCGCTGTGCCTCGGCAGAGGCCTGGGAGCACCCACACTTCTCAGCGTAGCTGTGAAGCAGCTGTTTTCAGGACAAGTCAGTTGGGGGATTTTAGGAAGAGGGAGCACTTCTCAGTAGTTTCAGTAACGGAGTGAAAGAGAAGCTTCCAGAATTACAGTGGCGGTTGATCACTGTGGTCAAGAGAAAGCAGCCCTGTCTCAGTGCTTGGATGGGCCAGGGCCTGCCCTGCGGCCACTCCAGGACTTCCCATCCTCCAGGCTCTCCTCCTGGGGCTCGGCCTGCAGCACAAGTCTGTGGACCAGCTGGAAAAGGAGATCGAGCTGCCCGCCGGCCAGCTGATGGGCCTTTTCAACCGGATCATCCGCAAAGTTGTGAAGGTACCCTTGGCCGAGGGCGGGATTTTGGTCCATTTGGAGTAATGTGACAACCCGCTCCCTGCCCCAAGGTGCAGGGAGCATTTGGCCATTTATGCTGCAGTTGGCCTCTCACAGGCTGCATGCACTCACATGTCTGCAGTGCTCTCTCCAGGGGACCACGGCCGGGAACTGGGCTCTGCGGTCTGTGTTTCTGTGCTCTTGCCATGAGCGCACACTCTCCTCAGCTACGTCGGGCTTGTGCTCAGGACTGGGTTCCTGCTGCTGCTTCATCTCTGCTTTCTGGCCATTGTCTTCGCAGCTGTTCAGCGAGGTGCAGGAGAAGGCCATTGAGGAGCAGATGGTGGCCGTGAAGGACGTGGTCATGGAGCCCACGATGAAGACCCTGAGTGATGACCTGGTATGCCGCCGCCCGAGGCCTTGCACGTGTGGAGGGGGAGCCCCGTCCCCTTTAGCGCGAGTCCGCGGCGCTGACCGCGCCCGGTGGTGTTGATCTTAGGTGTGGGTGGCCTTCCCTCCCCGCGTGTCCCTGTCGTGGACGTGCCGGGCGCACAGGCCAGATGCTGCTGTGAGTCCGTTGGCCCTTGTAGGCTTTTCAGATGCACCCTGTGCATTCAGGGCTGCCTCCCGCGTGGAGGATAGGTGTCTGCTCAGCGCTGATTCTCTCCATTCGTCCCCCGCTGGACTCTGACCTGCGCTGTCTCTGGGCCTTGCCTGCAGGATGAAGCAGCAAAGGAATTCCAGGAGAAACACAAGAAGGAAGTGGGGAAGCTGAAGGACATGGATCTCTCTCAGTAAGGCCCCTCTGCTGCCCGGGGGCAGCAAGGCTGTCCTTTGGCTTCTGGCGCCTGGAGAACCTGCCACAGGCCTCCTGTTCCTCATCCGGGCCCCGGAGCCCTGGAATCTGTGTTTCCTGGACACTAAGAGCTAAAAACCTCCTTCACTGTTTGCTGTGCCTCGCTGCCTTAGTCCTGTAGTTGCCGGGTCATTGCTGATGGTGGCTGTTGCACACGGGAGGTGGGGCGGTCCCCGGGCAGGGTTCCAGGTTCTTCCGTCAGCTGTGCAATATCAAAACCTTGACTGGCCGGGACTGCTAGATGCCCCAGACGTGGGCGAGGTGGGGCGGGAGAGGCACAGTCCCAGGGTGGGCAGTGCGTTTGGAGGTGGGAGTGAGCAAGAAGGTGGTGGGTGCCAGTGGGCTTCTTTGGTGGGCAGTGAATCAGAGTGGGGGAGCAGTTGGGTGCCGCCTCCGGTGCAGGACTGTCCTGTCACGGCCCCGCTGGTGGGCTGCTGATCTCTGCCCCCTTCAGTGCCTGTCCTGTGGGCCTGGCTCAGGTCTCGGGCCTCTCGTGTGCTGGCCTCCCCGCTGCTCCACGCTGTGCAGGATGTGTCTGATAGGAATGTTGTCACTGTCCCCTTTTCTTTGGAGCCGGCTCTGATGTTTTCTCTATTTTTTAGATACATAATCCGTGGGGACGATGAAGAGTGGAATGAGGTCTTAAACAAGGCTGGGCAGAATGCTTCGGTCGTCAGCCTGAAAAGGTGGGACCTCCTGTTGGACAGACACACTCTGGCTTCTGTGCATCTCTAGTAACTTTCATTAGGAGAGAGGTTGGAACGGACTTTGGGAAGAAAGTCACGGTTCTTTCCTCTGCGATGGCGGCTTTGGTAGCACCTGCTACGGGCCAGGCAGCGCTGTCTCCTGGCCTGGACCTCAGCATCCCTCGTGCTCCCTGGATGGCAGGGAGTCAGAGGGGACGCTCCCAGAGCTGCCAGGGACTGAGCACTTTCCGACTGCTGTGAAGATGCAGTAACCGAGGCCGGGAGGTGTTACGTCACTTCCCAGGAGGCTCACAGCTCTAAGGGGCCGGGCCAGTGCGGGGCCAGGCCTGTCCCACCGTGGAGCCCTTGGCTCTACCTGCTGTGCTCTCCTCCCAGCCAGCAGGCCTCAAGGTCTGGGGTCTTAAAGTCCCTTTATAACAAAAGCTATCGAAGGAGCTTGTGAGCTATTTATAGTTCCGATACTAGAAATTTTACTGAGAAATTTAAAAAAATTTGTTCATTTAGAATTCATGGTCCAATACCGGACGCGTGTTTTTTGGTGATTTTAAAGTGGCGTGATTTTACGTTCGCATTTACTGGCCATCCCATCCTGCAGGCTTCTGTGCTATTGTGTCTTGTAGCCTCTGGAAAACTGAACAGTTGGGAGAGGTGGAAGTGAAAAAGGCACACAATGAATTAGCATTATTATGAACGTAGTTTGGGCCTTGGGCACCACCTGGCAGGGCCTTGGGCAGCCCGAGTGCCCGGGACCACTCTTGGGAAACCTCTGTTCCTCGTGGCATCTCGGCGAGGGTTATGTTGGAGGAGGACCGCGGTTTCTGGCTGGCACCTTCGTTGGAGTTTCCATGGGAGAGAACACGTCCTCCCTACTCGGGGCCTCGAGATGAGGCTCCCACTGCTGTTCAGGGTTGGTGTGGGGTGAGTTTGTGCATTGCCAGTTACCGGCAGGGTCCCCTGGAGAGTTTATGTGGAAATGTGGAAGGAGGAAGTGCAGGAGAAGTTCCTGTGGCTGGGAGCGGTGGGTCCCAGGAGTTCGATGCTTGCTCTGCGTCTCCGCACATCCCGGGTCTCGGGGTAGCTGGTTGGTGTGGGCTCACCCCCGTGAGCTCTGAGGTGGTGCACAGCCTGCGCAGTGTGTGCTGGCCTCTGGTTTGGTCAGGGTGGCAGATGCAGCGGGGCCCGTGATGGCTGTGGCCTTGACTGGCACCGATGGCCCGGGGAAGGCTGGTCCACGCTCACAGAGAGTGGCCGCTCCTGCCGTTGGCTGGGCTGTCGCTGCCGGGGAGGAGCCCGGGCGGCAGCTCCGTGCTTGAGGGCTCTGAGTCCACGCGGATTTGTGCTTTTGGAGGTAAAATCTCTGACCTCTGTCACTATATATTCTTAGAGGCCTTGCTCTCCTTCCCTTTTCCCTCCCGAGTGGCCACTTCATTCAAGTGATGTTCTGGCCCTGGAGGGAACTGTTCACCCTCCCCGCATAAGGAGGTGCTTGTGCTCTGAGCAGAACGCCCCAGAGAGCCTCTAGCCTCAGGGGCAGGGAGGAGTGACCGGGCTGATCGGTCCTCGAGGAGCCCTCTCAAACGCGTAACCCGAGTCGGTGCTCCTCGGGCTCTCTCCTCCTTTAGGAAAATAAAGTAATAGCAGCCCGTCAGGAAGTGGTGTAGGGTTTGCCTGGAGTCTGCCGCTTGGTGCTAGGGTCCCTGGGACAAGGTGTGGTTTCCACGGTGATCCTGAGTGGTGAGTGGTGGGAGGGAGTCTTCCTGGCGATGCCTTAGGTTTTTCTTGGGGTCTTGGGAGAGGGGAGCGTACAGGACTCTGAAGGGAACTCAGACTTCTGATACTAAGATGTGGGTTTCTGCCCTGGCTGGGTGCTCCGTGTGTTGGAGCGTCATCCATGCACCTCATGTGGGTTTGATTCCCAGTCAGGGCACGTGCCTAGGTTGTGGGTTCCGTCCCTGGTCAGGGAATGTACAGGAGGCAACTGACGAATGTTTCTCTCTCACATTGATGTTTCTCTCCGTAACATTAAAAAAAAAAGATGTGGATTTGTCCCTTCACCCACAAGAGCTCAGTGGGGGCAGGACACGGGTGGCTGTGCTGTCCCCGGCCCAGCACGCCGCCAGGCCTGCGGGGACATCTGCGTCTGACCGGGTCTCACGCTGTTTCCGGCAACAGGAACCCTCGTTCAGGCCCAGCTAAGCCGTCTGTGCACCTCTCATTCTTTCTGCTTCACTGACGTTCTTTTCCCCTCCAGTGACAAGAAAAGGAAATTGGAAGCGAAAGAAGAGCCCAAACAGAACAAAAAGCCGAAGAACAGAGATGCGAAGCACAAAAAGGACATGAAGCTGAAGCGGAAGAAATAGTGAAGAGAAGCCTGGGCCTCCGCAGCTGACCTGTGAGGAGACGCCCTGCCTTTCGGGACCGACTCCTGCTGGACTGGGCCGCGGGCCCCGCGGAAGGCAGCCCCGCGGAAGGCAGCGCGGCCGTCAGCCCTGGAAGCCGGCCTGGAGCTCGGTGCACGCGTGGCGTGGCTGAAGGCACCGCTGCTGAGTGGGTCTGCTTGGACCTCGCCAGGAAAAACCTCCGGCCCTGCCGGGGTCTGCCCCTCCTCCCCAGCCTGGCCTTCCTTTCCCATAAGTTCATGTTTTGCGTTGGGTCCAGCTTTTTTTCTTTCCCGCGAGTGAGGAAGCCACGCTGGCCCTTGTCCCTGCTCAGGGGTTGAGTGCGCTGTGCGGTGATGCCCGGGAGGCTGCCCGTGGAGCGCAGGCCTCGTCGTGGGCTGGTCCGGCCCCCTGGCCTGGGCAGCGGGAGCCCGGCAGGTGGCCGTGGGGTGTGCTACTGCCACCCTCACCCTGGCTCCTGCAGGCGGCCCCCCAGTGCTCGACCTCCTGGCTCAGGAAGCCTTCTGTGGCTTTTGCGTCCCCAGACTTAACTGCTTCATCCTTTTGGGGAAATCCGTTGGGAAAGAGCCCTTCCCCAGCAGGGTGAGAGGGACAGAGGATCTATTTTTAATAAATAACATCTAGAAAACTGCCGCCTGTGGGTATTCACTGGCTCCACGCAGGGGGAAGGTGCGTCTTCCTGTTGGTTCTGGTGGGTCTGGGCTGCCAGGAGGCTTTGAGGGTGTTGGAATCAAGGCCGAGGTTGGGCAGGGCGGCCGGGGCTTACGTCCCAGGAGCCTGTGGGGCAGGTGGCTGGCCTGGCCGTGCTCGCTGGGTCACTGAGGGACCTGGTGTGTGCCTGGGGCCAGCTGGCTGTGCCTCTTCCTCCCCGCTCCTGTCAGGTGGTTTGTCCCTTCCCTCTGTCGGGGACAAATTACGTGGTGGCTTCACACACACTTCGGTATGTTTGACGGTATCTACTTTCTGGTCCCAAATCCGGTCCTGCGTTATTGAAATGGCCCCCGAGGGCCTCTGTAGGGTTGGCCCTTATCCATGTCACCCAGGCAGTCAGCTCAGTGGTGCTGTGGTCTGATCTCCTTTCTGCCACCACGCGTGCCAGGCGACAGCAGCCTGTGTGGCTCCCCGGCTTCTACTCCAATTTCTACTCTGTTCTTTTTTTTACCTGAAAAATGCATGTGCCTTCGTTACTAATGTTCCTTGTTTTCGTAAATTTAGGTCTTTTGTAAGTCGAAATAGATTTTTTCCTCAGCCCTGACACGTAAGCGGGGTCCTAGACGGCTAACACACAGACAGGGAAGTGAAGGGGAGCCTCTGGATCCAAGAGGATTAGACACGCGGCCCGGGGACTCGCGGCCACGGGAGGAGCACGCTGTCCCCTGCGCCTGTCTCCTGGCCCCGCCGCTTCCTGCCTGAAGACCCCCGTGAAGTCTGCAGGAGCGTTTGCTGAGAGAGGAGAGATGGAAAGAGCTTCTGATCCGTTTTTCTCAGGGTGCCTGAGCCTGCCTTTCAAAGAGGATCTACTTGGGAGAGCGGCCAAAAGGCCAGAAGCAGAGCCAGAATCCCAATGGGCTGCGCGGGGCGTGACCTCAGACTCCCCAGCCACGTGGCCCCAGGCGTGCTCTGCTGGCCCAGGTGCAGGAGGCGCTCCGAAGCCCACTGCCTGCCTCTGACAGTGGCTCTGCCCTGACCCTTTCTGTGACCCCTCCCATCTGTAAAACGGGAGTGGCCATGACAGCACGCGCTCAGGCCGCGGTGAGGGAGGAGCTGAGAACAGCGCCTGGCAGACAGCCAGTGCTGGCCACCCAGAGCAGCAGGGGAGCTGCCGTTAGTTACCACCGGTGCTGCAGACCGAATGGGACCGGCTTTGTCCTGCACCCACCACCTGAACCAGAAGAGGGGCCCCTGGGAGCAAGGAGCGAGCATGCGCCCTCAGACAGCCCGGCTGCGCGTCCCCCGGCAGCTTTGGCCTTCCCTTCCGCACACAGAAGGCAGGCGGACGTGTCGCCTGCTGTGCACAGTCCCGGTCCTTGTATTTGCAAAGCGCATGTTCCTAAGCAGGCCTCTGCACTTCACGGCTGTGATCTTGGTTTCTCCTTCAGACCTGAGAGCACGCCCGCCTCCCCCAGGCCTCGCCATCTGGCCCCCAGACAGTGACATCTGTAAGCTGCTGCCTCAGAAACTCTCACTTGCGAAGTGACCTCGGTGTGAATGCCGTCACCAGGACCGGAAGGGCCTGAAGATGCCCCGACGAAGGAGATTCCTCAACGGTCTCCATCCCTCGAGCTGAGCCCGCTTCAGTGTCTCCACTGCTCATCTGGCCCCGCAGTCCCCAGTGACCAGGAGACCACGAGGAGACAACACAAAAGGGGCAGTGTGGCTGGGGGAGGGGAGGAAATAAGTGACTGTCACCTTGGAAAAATGTGGACTCATTATCTGAGGCCATTACACCAGCCCCAGCCCTGGGCCAGCCTCAGGCCTGGAGGAGGGGGTGGGGCTGGCATCCCCTGGGGCTCTCAGGCCAGAGAGAAGGGGGTGTGGTCATTCTATAAACAATTGGTTAGAGTTACAATGTGTGGATTGGAAGGTGGGGGGGAAGCAAAGGGGAGGCTTTCGGCTTTCTGGTGCGTGAGGGGGCTCTGAGAACGAGAATGCTCAGACAGAAAGGAAAAGAAAGGGAGGCATGGGAGCAGGAAAGCAGGGCGTCCCCGGTGGAGGAAGGCTGCCTCAGTGTTGGCTTTGGGGGCCCCGGTTGGACAGGGGCCCGTCTTGGGAGAGGAGGCCCAGGCTCCATCGGCAGAAGGGAGCTCTGTAGGGAGAACAGGCGTTCAGCCGCCGTTTCCCAGAACTCCTGTGGAGGAGAATCCACTTCCTCCCCCAGTCTGCTTGCCGAGAGCCTGGAGCTGCTGGAGGGTACCTGGCTCCACACTCTGGGGCAGCGGCCCCAGGATAAGGTGAGGTGACCACCTCCATTTCCATTAGGGCCTCCTAGTCCCTTGGGAGAATGTCTGAGTTTCCCTAATTATTGTTTTAAGTCTCTCGTAAGAGTGTGTTCCTGCTACATGAAGGCTCAGAGGGGTCCTACCCCTCCTAATACCACCTTTGCTTTAACCTGCCCTTCCGTCCAAAAGAGAAAAGGAAATGGCTGAGCCCCATCCAGGACCAGCCTCCTAGATCTTGCCTTAGGGGGGTAATCACCTGAGGGCGTCCTGTAGGGTGAGGGGGGATTGTGGGGAGGGTGGTCGCAGACACCTGAAGGGCAGGCCCTGCCCATGGAGAGGGCTGGGCCAGGGGCAACCTCCCTTACAGGGCCTCTGCCCAGAGGGTGGTGTCATGAGCGCACCTCCTCCCTCTGTCCCCCAGAGGGCGCCATGTGTCCACGCAGGGCCCTCTCCCCACCACTGCCAAGACCCAGGGTGGGCCTCTAGCTGCCCCACCTGGACCCCATCCAGCAAAGCTGGGAAAGAGGCCTTTCCTGAGATAGACCCAGGAGGTCTTCATGGTGTCCCCCCATTCCCAGAGCCACTCAGTATTCCCAGTGACCTGAGCATTTTACTTTCCTCACAGGCAGGGACCCCTGGACTTTGCACCTAAGACAAACCTGATTCAGAAAACCTTTGGGCCCAAGTCACCGGCTCACTGTCCTCTCTCCATTACCGGGTGGCTCAGCAGGTACTGGAGGCAGCAGCCACCGAGGCACAGGTGCTTACATTCGGCCAGACCAGGATGGAGAAGGCCTGCCCCACCTCACTGGGCCCACAGGTTTGGACTAGGCAAGATGTACAGCAACTTAGGATGACCCCAACAACAGCTCCCACACTGGGGCTAGGGGAGGGGGTTGGGCTCAGGGAAGATGAGAAAAACCCCTAAACCCCTGGTAGGTGTCTTACCCCTGTCATCAGGCCCAGTCCCTCCAGGCAGACACCTTTTCAGTCCAGGAAATGGCATATAAAGTGCTTAACGAAGGGGAACCATTTTATATTATAAGGCCTAGCAAAGCGAGCACAGTAAAACCTCGATACAACGGACCGATGCAGGTGCGGGAGTGCCCCTTAAAGCCGGAAGTCCGTTACATAAGTAGGTTTTCTGATCATGTATGTTAAAAGATTGACAAATTTATCTGTTTTTACTACAGACATGTTTGTATAATTATAATCATGTATGAAAAGCAGTTTCATAGAAAGGTTCCCTATGTGTATGACTGTGATTTTACGTTTATACTGAATAGCAGAGTCAATGTGTGCTTTCACCACGAGTAAACAGACGCTGTCGCGTGGCTTAGTGCGTGTGGGCACATGGGCGGGATGCGCTAAAACTGCCGAAAGCCAGCCACGGAAGGACAGAACCAGTTACCGTAAGCGATGTGGTGTAATCACATGCTAATCATTTGCTGCACATTTGTAAGTGGTGACTCTTGGGTTTAAATATGTAGACTACAGTTGTAGATATGTAATATTTGTGTCAGTGAAATTACTAGTGTTTTTTCTAACATATGGCTTATTCGCTAAAATTTGTTAAAAGCAACAGTGAATTAACAAAAAAGTAACCCTGTTAATTTAATTATAAGCACATCTTGGTTAAAAGCATTTTAAAATTAATTTTCTCCTTTAAATCGAGGTCCATAAAATCGAAGGTTTACTGTACTTGCTCCAGGCCATGGAGCTGGCAAGGGTAGGACCCAGGCTCGGGTCCTGGGTGAGGCGAGTGGGGGGCGGGGGTTGGGGGGAGCGGGTACCGCATAGCTTCTGGTGGTTTTTTTCTTCCTGAGACAAGAACCCAAGTGATCAGGGAACCGGCTCTGGGTTCTCATCCTGCTCCTGTGTGAGCTTCTCCCAGTTCTGAACTCCGAGCAGCTCTCCCGGGAGCCACGAGGCCAAGGTTGTTGTTCACGGGTGTTTATTGTTAATAAAACCACAGTACATTTACAATAGTGACATTAATGTACAGTTACAGTATCATACAATATTATAGCAATAAAATACGCCTCTCCCTCTGTACATCCAGCTCAAGCAGCTGGTCGAAAATATTTCCCAGGATCGCAAGCCCCGGCGGCTTTCCAGGCGACCGTGGCGACACCGCCTGAGTGCCCAGGACTTTCGGTGAATAAATAGTTTCTAAGGTGCCCCCGGACAGCTCAGGAAGGCTACACCCGAGTAGGCTGTCCAGAGTGCCCCCCAGTGTCTGGTCCATAAATATGAGTGCCCAGGCCTGACGTTGCGTCTCCGCCCCAGCAGAGCCTGCAGGTAGGAGAGGGGGAAGCCCTTCCCCCCAACCCTCCCTTCTCCCTGGTCCTGCAGTGTCCCGTCCCCTGGCTCCCTGAGACCTGCAGCTCCCAGGGAGAAGTGTGTGCCCTGCTCCCAGTCCAAGTTAAAGGACGGTTCACTTGAGAGATCTGACCCAAGGGCGCCCTTCAGCGCTGCTTCCTGAGCCCACAGAGGCAGCAGTAACAGCAGCTGAGGCCACCAGGCTCCGTCGGAAAGCTCGGAGGCATCAGCTGGGGAGCTGCCTTCTGCTAACTGCGCAGGTTGGTGGTCCCCAAAAGAGGCCTCTGTAGGCCCAGAAACCAAAGGAAACGGACTCAAAGGGACCCTCTGTGCAGGCCGCCAGCCAGCCTTTCAAAGGCATGACCTTGAGAAAGTTCATAGATTGGACATTGAGGAAAAGTATTGGCTTTGGAATGAGGCGGCCTGGGGCCAGAGTGTATCTTCTATACATTCATAGGAGGCCCGGGGGCCGTCTGAGCTCACTGAGGTCCGGCGAGCATCCTGGACGCTAATTAGAGCAGAGGTGAATCAGGACCAGCCCCCCACCACGAGGGAGAAGGGGTGCACACGGTGAGTACACTGTGGCTCTCCACCTTCGGGCCTCAGCTGCCCTCCGCCCATTACTGGGTGAGCGAACAGCTCTGGGATGCAGGGGTTGAGGGTGCGGCTGCCTAGTGACAGGTGGGTTCAGGGCACATCTAACTCTCCAAGGGCAGACAGACACCAGAGGATGTCCGGGGAAAGGGAGACATTGAGCCCCATGTGCCTGGCTCCGAGAGGTCCTGGAACGAGCCCTGCCCAGCGGGGCCCCGGGGCCCTGGTTCGTCTGGAGGCTCTGGCTACACCGCGGTCCAGACACCCCGGGAGCACTTGCTCCCAGCCTTTCCCACCCGCCTCACACCCGGGAGGTGATGTAGACGGAGTGCACGCGCTCGGCCAGGGTGCTCTGCAGGTCCTGCAGCGGGTCCAGGCCCTGCACCTTGCTGCTGCGGCCGTAGATGAGTTGCCGGAAGGAGTCCTGCTCGAGCAGGGCCTTCATGTGCTTGAGGAAGAAGCCCTCGCAGAACAGGGCCAGTTCCGGGGCGTTGTGGATCTGTGGGGGCAGGGAGGAGGGGTGAGGCCCCAGCCTGGTACGCCTCTCCCCCGAGATGTTACCCACAGGCCTTTAAAGCCTGGGGGAGGCATGCCCTGTCTCTGCAGCTTGAGATGACCCCCCCACCCCCTTATCAGAATTCCTTCCCTAAGCACCTCCTTCAGGTTGGACCGACTGGGTTCCAATCCCAGGGGCACCACCGGGAACGTCTGTCTCCTGCCTGTGTCCCATGAGGCCAGGGACTGTCCACTGCCGGATGGACATGAAGGATCACAAGGTAGATGCTCAGTAACTCTTTTAACTCAGCAGATACCGAGGTCACATCCCTGCAACGCTCTCTTAGGGCTGATGCTCTAGTCGGGGGGCTGATGTTCTAGTCGGGGGGATTCGGAGAAGCCAAGGAGCCAAACAAGCAAGGAAATAGCACAAGGTCAGCGCTGGGAGGGAACGGGTGGGTGGCAGCTGCCTCGTGAGGAGCGGAGCCTGGAAGGACCTCCCAGAGGAGGGGGTGGTTCTCGCAAGAGCGCTGGAGTAGGAACAAGCTGAGGGGAGACAGGCGGGGGACGGGGGGGCATCGGAAGAGATGTGGGCCGGGCCCCAGGGGCCGTAAAGCTGGGTGAGGGTAGGATTTTATTTGGGTAGGATTTTATTTGCCTGGAGGCAGAGTTTAAGGAGTGACAGAGGTGTGTGGACTGTGGGTGAGTGGCAGGAAGTGCGGAGGGGAGGCCAGCACAGCAGTGGGAGAGGTAATGGTGGAAACAGTGGAGGGAGAGGGTCTCGCTGTGGGAGTTTTTCTTTAAAAAATCAAATGTAACTCTTGAGTCTGAGCAGGTGGTCATGCCATTTGCTGAGATGGGGGAAGATTACAGGTTGAGGAGAAAACCAAGGCCCCGTGGACTGGATCTGACTCAGGCCCCACACCTGGGAGCCATGTTGGTCTCCCACACCGCATGTGGCCCCACCGGGCAGCGGTGACCGCAGGTGTGCCCTGCACGCCCAGGTGCCTGCGTTTCCTAGCCTGGGGGGAGCGGAGGGAGCGGAGGGCGCGTCGGAGGTCCTCACCTTGGCGTACTTGTAGGTGTTGACGGCGCTCTCCACGCTGAGGGTCTGGGAGCACAGGATCTCGCAGTGCCTCTGCAGGGCGTCCAGCTGGAACAGGCTGGCAGCCGACAGCAGCTGCAGGGGGCAGAGCACCTTGGGCATGTGGGGCCAGGCCTGCGGCCCAGGCATCCCAGAACAGCAAGGTGCTGCTTCTGTCCAACCTCCGGGGCCCGGCCACACCAGCAGGACACTCCCAGGGCTTTGGTTTATGTCTGTTCTATGCCAACTGAGTATTTGCTGGGACACCCGGTGGCACAGGATGGACAGATGCTGGCTGGGATTTCTGACCTTGGGAGTCTGCAACACGAAGCTACACACTTTGTCTACATGGCCTTCTAGCCAGGTGCCCTGGCAGCAGCAGGCCCGTTTTCTAAGCAGGAGGAGGAGAGGGGGAGGCCCAGCAATCTTCTAATCCTCCAGGGCCAACCACCCCGCTGGGAGTCCCTTCCTACCTCCCCCCCGCCAGGTGTGGCCAGGAAGTCAGGCTCCAGGCTGCACAATTCCCCAGCCTCTCAGAGGCCAACTTCCTCCCCTCATCTCTCCAAAGGCCGAAAGTGGGCTTGAGACCTGGCAGGTGTCTCGGGCTCAAGACCTGACAGGTGGGCACTGGGCTCCGTGCTCGACCCAGCGGGCCAGAGGCTCACCTCCAGGATGTCGGCGGTGGGGATGTGCATGGATTCCGTCCCTCCGTGGTACAGATACTGCATCATCATCTGCAGCGAGAAGAGGCTGTGAGAACACCACGTGGACCCGAGTGCCCGTGTCCTCACCTGGCCCCCCGAGTGCCTCAGCTGCTCCCCGGAGACCCCAGACAGGCCCCCGTCCACAGATCCTCCAACTCCCGCTCTGAGACTCCAGTGTGCATTTTCCCTGGAGAGCAACCTCAGAAGTCAACCCAAGACCTTACCCCCGTCCAGGAGGGGTTCCTCTTGCGCCCAGGAGGGAAGCTGGCATGGCTTATGTCACTCAGGCCCCGTGACTCCCACACCCGAGTCCTCCCAGTGCACCAGGTACCATGCTGGTCACCCCTCCTTTTACCTAAATTCTAAATACGGGGCTGGGACGGAGGGAGGTGGGGCTCTGAGGGTAGCAGAAGCCAGCCTCAGCTCCCGCGTCCATGCTGGGACTCCTCATGGAGGTAGAGCCAGATCTGCACCCTCCTGGAGTTGTTCCCTTGCAAAGAAAGCACAGAGCCTCCGGAGTCGGGTTGGGGCTCTTGGGCCACTGAAGGCGGTGGGCCAGGAGGGGAGCTCCGTTCAGTTCTGCTGAGGTCTGAGTGTCGGCTCTGCCCTCACGCTGCAGCCTGGGGAGGTTCCCAGTTGGAAGGAGGGAAGTGTCCCTGGCTGGCTGAAGAAAGGCTCCAGCAGGGAACTGGCAAGTGTGTGAGTAAACAGCTCTGGAGGCACAGTCGGGCTCTGTGAGGACGGGCCCCAGGCTGGGAGAGGCACCACTGGGTCTAGAGAAGGAGCCCAGCCTCTGGGGCGAGGAGCAGGGAGGGGGCCTGGCCAGCCTCGTGTCAGCCCAGGGCAGGCCCGGGAGACACGAGTTCCTTCCTACTGAGGAGTGGGGCTCCCATGGTGATCTTACCACGGCACATGGTGCCTGCCCCTCACCATCTGGGCACCAGCCAGACGGCAAAAACAAAAGGTCCAGGCTGGGATTGGAGCAGGTGGGCAGGTGAGAGCTCCCAGGATTCTTTGCTGAAAGATGGCCTCAGGGCCGCCCCTCGACAAGAGGGACCCCGGGGCGTGGGCTGGGAGCTGCATGTGGAGAGCTGGGTTGGCAAGGCCATCCATCTGTGGTGCCTGGAGGGCACTAGACTGCAAAGTCCACAGAAGCCAGACCAGAGCTGCTCCCTCGGACCTTGCTGAGGGGCTGGTGGCCACAGGCAGAGGTGGATGAAGTATGCACAGCCTGGCATGCCCCAGGGAGGACGTGGGTCACCTCCTCCCCAAGCAGGCAGTCTTCGGGGTGCTCCCCACCCCCACCTGTCCCACTGTTTCATGCCGTTTCCTGCCGTCTCCCCAGCACCCGAATGACTATTTCAGATGGGGCTTCTGGGAGACTGGCCCCTCCTTTAGGTCACGAGCCTGTGCTATGCAGAGCCAGGACCCCCACACTCGTTGCTTCTGGACCTCAGACTAGAGACTTGCAGTCGCCACTTTCCAGAAAGGAGCTCTCAGCCCCGCCTGTCTCCTCCCGACATCGCCTGGCAGCCAGCTGCGGAGCTTCCACTATGCAACCTCTGCTGTTCTCCAAAGCGCAGAGATCCAAAGATCTGCCCCTGATCTCCACCACAGGATGGACCTCTCATGACCTTTTCTGCTCAGCCAGCACGGCTCAGGGGGCTGAGGCAGCCGACACCGTGAGTGACCACCACCCACCTTGGAGGTCGGGGTTCTGCCTGGGGTTTTGCGTTGCCAGCAGGTGCCTGGGCCACCTCCCTGCTGGGGGAGCTCGCTGAGGCCCGAGGCCTCGCACACGGGGCACGCCTGTTCTCACACGTGTCAGTGTGCCCAGACCCCTCGCTCAGGGGCTAAAGCCCAGGAACCTGAGACAGGCCCTGAAGCGACAGCCCCACCATGGAACGGCCACTGATGCAGCAGGACACGGGCGGCGGTGGAAGGCTGGCTGACGCGCGCTGCCCCCCAGAGCGTGCAGCACCGAGACCCACCCACCTGGAAGATGTGGTACTTCATGTCGCTGATCTCGACGGTTTTGCTGCTGTCGCCACCTTGTTCTGACTGATTGGTCATCAGCGTCTTGAACCTGGGGACGAGACGGGCCGACGTGACTTCCTGTGTCACGGCGTGACGGCACCATCTGCCACCCGCCCGGTCACCGGGAGACGGAGCCATTTAAAAGTTACTGCCGTGCTCTCGGAACAATTCTCAGCGAGTGACATGTCATATCACCCGCTGACAGCTGGGCCCAGCCCTGCTCTGTCTCCATAGGAATGACCATGACACCTGTGGCCAGCAGACCGACTTTCCGCTCCCGAATGTTTGTTTTCTAATAAAGATGACAACCTTGGTGCTCTCGGCCCCACGTCCCCTGAGGGCGGGCGGAGGGGGCTCTGTGATGGATGTTGGTCACCCGGGGGCTGGACCCACCTGTTGGACGCTGTCACCAGCAGGACTTTATGTGCATAGAACAGCTTGCCCTCCACGAGGAAGGTCACATCCGACATCTCCTTGTTGTTCAGAAAGTGAGGATCTGTG